>WEIV01026931.1:92682-106931 GCA_013390005.1 Calyptomena viridis
TCACTGTTAAAATTTGCACAGTGCTCCATATTTGGGTTTCACTGAGTAATGAGAAAGAATGAGGACTTTGTTGATATTGTGGTTTTTGCCCCCCTTCTCACACAGATTGAGGAAATTAGATCCTGAGGAGGAGGAGGACCCTTTCAATAACTATGAGATGCAATCAGAAATCAAAGAGGAGAATTTCCAGCATGTTGGACCACATAGAATGTCATTTGATTCTACCACATTTATGGAATCTGGTAAGGATTTCATTATAACCCCNTCAAACATGTATGGCTTTCTAGAAAAACAGGATGTTCATGAATTCCTGCTGGATAACCTGAACAACGGTGGAATCTTGGAGCTGATGATGAGATATCTAAAAGTCATCAGCCAAAAGTTCCTGGTGAAGTGGCCTCCTGGTTTGTGCGAGGTGGTCCTTAGTATCTATAACAGCTGGAGAAAGCATAGCAGCAGTCTTCCCAATCCGCTACTGAGGGACTCCAGTAATCAGCATATCAAGGTAATGCAACACTTTCCTTATTCCTACATTTGCTATTGTGTTGCTCTCTCTGTGTGGGGAAATACCTGGGAATCAGAGACAGATTTGGCTTATCTCTGTCTGGACAGCTGCTTATCCCAGCTGTTTTATCTGTCAAACTGTGGTGGACTGCAGCTCACAGAGCTGTTCCTGAGCTCCTGAACAGATCTGGGTGGTGCTACATGTAAGTGTACCCTGTACATCATGTGTATTTGTGTATTAACACACACACATGCATAGAGATGTAATAAAAATTATAGGCATTAATGTTAAACCAGCTTAGTGAGAGAAGATGATACTTCTTGAATGGTAAAACCAGTTCTGACACTTACCCACTCAGCCTGCCTGTATTATCTTTTCAGTGTTAGCAGTGCGTATTCATTTGGAAAGTTATTTACCTTTTCGTATGACTTCAGTTTGAAATACTTTTTTCAGACCAAGTGTTTCTACTTTTTTGCAAATGAGATAGGAATTCTGAAAACTGCTGTGTTCAATTGACTTAATTCACAAAACAAAGAGAAGTGGCTCTATGTATAAGATGTTCAATTTTTATACATCCTGTACCTTTTGTATTACTCTGTATGTTTCACTTACACCTGCCCTTTTTGTAAACAAATAGAAATATATCTATAAATGTATTCACTTGATTCTCATTATTACTGGTAACATATATGGACTTTTGAACCTTTTCACAAGCATCCATTTTTTATAGCTGGAACTGTAACCCTTGTTGCTATGAATTTAAACAGAAAACAGTACATTTTTCACTATTACCTGGTAGAGATCTGTTGTGATATGAATTTAATATACTCCTAAACTTTATGCAGCAAGCATTAATAAGCAGATGAGACTAGAGCACATACTCAGTGTCATGGAGATAAATACTGAAAGAAATATAGAATATAGACTTCTTATTTTTCAAATATCAGTTCTTCTGCTATATTCTGGAAACATGCTTTTAGCACAATTTAGCAGTTTAATAGTTTTGTTTCAGCCAGATACAAAACTAAGGTCGACACCTTTTCTATCAACAGGCAATGCTGTTCTGACCTTGATTTTTACCTTTTTTAATGCTTTGTCTGCATATTGTTTTGTTTTGTACCTGTTGATTTGTAAATGCTTTTATTCACCTTTTAGACTGTGGAAGAAGTAATTATAGCTTGGGAATAGAAATCTCAAGAGGACAAGATGAAGGTTTTCTTTGAAGTAAATTGCAAATTTAGTGATTTTGGGGTTCTTTGTTGGTTTTTTTTGTTCGTCTCTTAATTTATTTATTCCTGTATACTCTTTTTTTCTATCTCCTTACTTTTTCTGAAGGACATGATGTTGATGAGCCTTTCTTGTATGGAACTGCAATTAGATCAGTGGCTACTGACTAAAGGGAAGAGCTCTACAGGTGAGAACTGGATGTTACTTTCTTCAGACTCTAAAGACACTCAAGGTATATGAAGAAATGTTTCCAGGATTTCACTTGATTTTGGAGCTGTTTTTCTCACTGAATATCTTCCAGATCTGTATTTTATTGGTCTGTCATTTGTTTGCCATTAAGTAAACCAGCAGCTTTGAATTACTAGTATGTGGGACTCTTTCCATGGGATGCTGGTGACTTGATGATAAAATGTAATTAATTGACTTGCAGTTTCTCCACGAAATTGTCCTTCTGCCTCTGTGAATGGAAAGTTTGGTCCTGACTTCCCAGGAACTCATTTTTTAGGAGACCTGTTGCAGATGTCATTTGCATCTTCTCAACGAGATTTATTTGAGGAAGGCTGGATGGAGTTTGTCACTCGGGTGTATTGGCTGAAAGCTCGCTTTCTAGCACTGCAGGTTTGTTTTACTTTTGATTGAACAAATAAAACTTTTCCCAAGTTAAAATTAATGTTGTTCAGAGGCAGCTGATTCGGGAATCTCAGCTCCTTTAGCATGTGGATAAAATCAGCTCAACACATAGTAATTTCATTTTACTTTTACATATAATTAACTGTCCCTAAGGATTTAGGTGGAAAAGAAGAAGATAGTCTTACATGCTAAGCAAATATTCAAATATGTTTAATATATAAGTCTTTGTTTAAATTCGCTCATGTTCAGCTTAAAAAAAAAAATTTGTACCAAAGTTATTTGGAATCGCATTGTGTAGCTGCAGAACATAGATTTTTGGGGATCTGGACTTGTGGATACTGTCAAAGTCCCAGTCAGTCCAAAATGCAGGTTTTAACTGAAGCACTCTTATGTTTTATTACTGTCCCCTTTGCTTTTTCAAGGTAGCATGGTTATTCTTTTGAAGGAGTTTAATTTATTATGCTGATTTTGAAGCAGAGGGTTTTAAACAGATCACTGAGGGAATAATTTGAAATGTTATTTGATCCCAGTCTTTTTTTTTCCCTCCAAGTGTTGCTTCCTGGGGACATCAAAGGGGTTTTTTTAATGCATTAATTATGTCTAAATCAATTGTCAACTGGTTATGTGAGTTAGTTTTGAAAGTGTGAAGTAACTTGTTCCTTCCATTTTTTTCTTTTTTTTTTTTCACCTAAGGATTCTTTTCTAACAAGTTTACTTGAGGAAAAGTGAGAGTTCCTGTGCAGCTCCTGGTGTTTTATTCCTGTGCTGTGCAGAGCTGTATTTTGCCTGTGCAGCTTGAGTTCCTCTCCTGACCTCTCAACTTCAATAACTACTTCAGTTGCCCAGATCAAGGAGAATGCATTCACTTTGCAGAATATAAGAATGTTTCCTGACTCAATGTTTTGATTTGCACAAATGGAAGAGTTATTTCTATTGTTTTGCTCTTCCATGCTTTTAAAGGAAAGGGGTTTTAGCAATCCAGACTAATCTCTCAAATTTATGCAGGCTGAATTCTATTTTTCTGACTCATTTTACCTGTTTTTAAAGTAATTGTTAAGATATATTGCATTTTTAGATATTTTTCTTTCATTTGAGATTGTCAGTTGAATTTGTTTGGGAGTTTTTTTGAGAGGACGTGCACTAATCACGCTGGCAGTGCCTGCATTGAATTTAAGTATTTAGTGCTTTACAAATCTTTTTAGCAGTCAGAACTGTAGGATTTTGTGGTTGATTGCTTTCCTTTGTACTGTTTCTTTAGGGAGACATGGAACAGGCACTTGAAAACTATGATATCTGCACTGAAATGCTACAGAACTCCACTACAACACAAGCTAAAGCTGGCAATGAATGTAGCATCGTAATACGGTTACCTAATCTACATGTTGATTCTGTTGTTTCTTTAGAAGAGGTAAGAATTAATTTGCAGGTGTGTGTTCCCCATTCCATCCCTCCCACTCCATCTCTCCCAGTTTCAAGTGTCATCTATGAATTAACTCTTCCATGCTGGAAGTTTAATATATCTCAGAGTGAAAGGAGAGGTTTCATAGTTTGAAGATGAGGTTAAGACCATCCTCTCTTTTTCAAAAAGTACAGCATTTGGATCTGTTGGTCCTGTACGACTTTAGATTGCGTTAATGCGAAACAAAAGTATTAAAGCAGCTGCATGGACAGCAGTAGATTATTGAATTAGTGTTGTATTTTCTGTTCTTAAACATTAAATTCACCATTGCTTAACTGAGCTCTCTCTACTTCAGCAGTTTGTTTTTCACATAACGAGTTGTGTGCACTTTGAAATAGCATCTCCTGTGATAAAGTCTCTCTGATGGATGCATTCTTGCAAAAATAGAAATGTTCAATTTTGGACTTTGAAACAATAAAGTTTAAAATCTTTTTAGTACATTTTTGGGTCATGTTGAGCTTTTCATGCACCAACACCCCCAAGGCTTTCTCCCCAGGGCTAATCTCAATCCATTCTCTACCCAGCCTGTGTTTGTGCTTGGGATTGCCCTGACCCAGATGCAGGGCCTTGTACTTGCCCTTGTTGAACTTCATGAGATTCACTCAGTTTCTCAAGCCATCCAGGTCCCTCTGGATGGCACCCTTTCCCTCCAGCTTGTACACCACACCACACAGCTTGTTGTTGTTGGCAGACTTGCTGAGGATGCCCTCAGTCCCACTGTCCATGTCACCAACAAAGATGATGAACAGTGCCGGTCCCAATCCCAGCCCCTGAAGAACACCACTCATCATGGCTTTGTATTTGGACATCGAGCCATTGACCACAGTTTGTGGAATTGTGAACATCCATACAATTCCATATCCACCAAGCGGTCCATCCATCAAATCCAAGTCTCTCCAGTTTAGAGACAAGGGTATGCCTGGGAGAGTGTCAGATGCTTTGCACAGGTCCAGGTTGATGTCATCAGCCACTCTTCCCTCATCCGCCAGCGCTGTAACCCCATCATACAAGGCCACCAAATTTCTAAGGCATGATTTGCTATTAGTGAAGCCGTGGTGGTTCACTAATCACTTCCTCATTTTCCATGTGCTTTAGCCAGACACTATATATTCGTTAAAAATCTGTTGAGTGGGTGTAATATTACATGATAGGTATTTTCTTTCTGGTTTATATTCCTGGATGTAGCTGTAGAGTTCACACAGATTTACAGCTAAACTGCTGGAAGAAGTGTCAGTAGTCAAATATATGTGAAAAAAAAAAGTTGGATTATATCATCTGTGATGTTTGCAGATTGAAAAGAACCTAAAATCTCTGGAGAGATGCCAGTCTTTGGAGGAGATCCAGCGACTGTATGAGGCAGGGGATTATAATGCAGTGGTGCATCTGCTTCGTCCAACATTGTGCTTTAATGGTTATGGCAGAGCAAAACATCTGGAGTTTGTAACATCCATACCAGAGAGACCAGCACAGCTGCTTCTCCTACAGGTTTGTCTTGTTTCTTAAAAAATCTCTCTCAGTAAGGGATTAAGACTTATTCCTGAAAACAGGATGAAAGGATTTCTAGAGTTGGATGTTGATGGTTAACTAGTCTTATTTACAAAGCAAAACATGGAGCCAAATCTGTAAATGCTCTGAGCAGCACAGCTTTATCAACATCATTGCTAATGTGCCAGCTTGTGCTGACTGGCAGCGTCGCTAAAGATAGAAGATGTTGAGGCCTACATGAAGTGAGGAGAAAAATTGCAAGTTCAGATAAACTTGAGTCATTTGCTGAGACATTTTATGGTTCATTCTGGGTTCATTCTGTCTGCAGCTGCTGTGAATACTTCTTGTTTTTGCTCCTGTTGACTTGTGCGGTGACTTACAACCATTCTGAAACTTAGTTATCTAACATATGAATGATTTTTATGATGTAATGTCTCTCTCCTGCATGAATGAGAAACTGTTGATGAGTCCAGTGTAATTGCTGTAGAGTTAGTCCATTTGACACTATGAAAATCGGTGTATAAATGAGCTGAGCTATGGAAATAATTTGAGCATATCAGGTTATGTGGTGGAAAAAAGAGTTTTCATGAAAGATTGATGCTCTTTTAACTGGACGGAACTAAATCCTGCAGCTTCCATGCCATGTCATGACCCCACCTTTGCAGAGTACAAAAAACAAGAGAATGTTTCTGTAACACTAGCCTTATAGTTGCTGTTTTGTTATTTATGAAGTAATAAAATGGTAGCTCAAGATCATAAAGATCCAAACCCTGTTTCTGTAGAGGCTCTATTCAATTGCAGATCATTAGAATTATGGACCTACAGCCATCCTTTTCCTGACTATTTTGTTTCCCTACGTCTTTTATTAAAGTAGAAAGATTTTGTGATGATTTTTTTTGTAATTCAGATCCTACTTGTACATTTGTCATCCTGGGTCCACACACCTCCTATTGTCTTTTTTTAATGTTACGTTTACAGATGTTCTGTCATGTTTCATTCAAGTAGCCACATTACCTGTATATAGGGTTTTGCTTTGCCTTGCTGTGCATTTATTTTTAAAATAAACTCTTCATTGTTATATTTTTTTTCTTATTTTCATTCCCTAGGACTCCCTGCTCAAACTGAAAGATTACAGGCAGTGCTTTGAATGCTCAGAGGTTGCCTTGAATGAAGCAATTCAGCAGATGATTAATATGACAGCAGCCTCTGCTAAAGAGGAGTGGGTTGCTACGGTAACACAGCTGCTCACAGGAATAGATACTTCATTATCATCAGTTAACAGCATCTTGAAAGACTCTTCTGTAACGCCAAGCCTCGTTAGATTAACAAACAACCTGATTCAGGTAACCTGTTCATGTGCATTAGGAAAGAGGCATTGTATGCTACAGACCTTCAGACATGATACACCTGCTGTCTGAATTCCCACCCAATCACAGAGATGGTTTTGGTTGCATTTTTGTTGAGGGAAGGTGAGCATTCTCATATTATGTGGGCATTACCATAGGCTTCATTTCACAGAACCACATAATCAACTAGGTTGGAAAAGACCTTTGAGATCATTGATCCCAACCTAACACCGTCTCATCAACTAAACCATGGCACTAGGTGCCACATCCAGGGCACACTTCTGGGGATGGTGACTCCACCACCTCCCTGTGCAGCCCATTCCAATGGCCAATCACTCTTTCGGTGAAGAATTTTTTCCTAACATCAAGCCTAAACTTCCCCTGGAGTAGCTTGAGACTGTGTCCTCTTGTTCTGTCTGGGTTGCCTGGGAGAAGAGACTGACCCCCATGTGGCTACAACCTCCTTTCAGGGAGCTGTAGAGAGGGGTAAGGTCTCCCCCGAGCCTCCTCTTCTCCAGGCTAAACAACCCCAGCTCCCTCAGCTGCTCTTTGTAGGGCTTGTGTTCCAGACCCCTCACCAGCCTTGTTGACCTTCTCTGGGCACATTCAAGCATCTCAACATCTCTCCTTAATTGAGGGCCCCAGAACTGGACACAGAGGTGTACTGAATGCACCTGTGCTAGAACCAGTACCAGCAGGCACCTTCAGATATCAAGCTGCCTAAAATAATGGATGGTGGTAAGATAACCCAAGGAGCAACACTGTTTTGTTAGGCTATTTGAAATGGTGGTAATGTGAAGACTGTTTGAGCTGCTTGAGTGTATCTTGTAAGTTGTGGCACTGGTGTTGCTTGTATGTGCTTTGGGTTAGAAGACAAGATCCTGTAAGCCTCAGGAACATGGTAGAGTTGCTTGCAAGTGCTAGCCAAGCTAAGTGTTTTCCTAGTAAAAACATAGAGGGTGATGAGAATAGGGCAGGGAAAAAGTAATGTGTGGACTGATTCTGCAGTTACGAATACAGCTAATTTTAGCCTTTTACAGAAGGTACTTTGAAACCTTAAAATGTCTAAATGAGCATTTTTCAGTCCTAGTAACAAATGGCAGACTCTCAGTTCTATTGACAAAGTGGTCTAGTTAATGTCAAAATTTAATATGTTTGCATTTCTCAAATCTCATTTACTTCAGTGAAAGCCAAGGATCTTCACTACAAAATCATACCCTCATTGTGTAAGGTTGCATGTGCTATGGAATGTAATGGAATTTTGGAGAACAGAGTATTCAGGTGCATCATATATATCGCATCAGTTAATGATTCTAGTTGGTCTTTTACAGTTGTTGTAAGACATGGGAGAGAACTCAGGAATTTTTTTAAGGTTCCTCTTCTGTGCTGGGTTGTAGATGAATTTCTTATACAATAATGAGGAATTCATGCTATTTATTTGCTTACTGTGTATTGTTTGTATGTGATATTAATGGAGAAACATCTAGATGGAAAATGAGGATGCAACAGGAATGTCAGGATAGAGGAAATAATCTTCTACCCTCCACCTACCAGCTGATCTTATTTGTAGAATTTTTATAGCTGTTTGCTATGAGAAGCTGAGACTCAACTATAGATTATTTCCTTAGGATAAAATTCATTGGCAACTTTGGGTCATTTGGAAAGGATTTATGCCTGACCTTTGTTTTGTACCACTTTGTCTGTATAATATCTGTTGCTTTGTTAGATCATAGACTGCAGCATGGCAGTACAGGAAGAACCAAAAGAACCATATGTCTCCTCGGTGCTTCCATGGATTATTCTGCACAGGATCATCCAGCATGAGGAAGATGCTTTTCAGTCTCTTTGCTGGCAGCAGCAGCAGAACCAGGGTGAAGAAGGTGGGTTTTTTATTCCCTTTTACATATTGGAGCTGAGCTCCTTACCTTATAACTGTGGAATATGAATTGTGAGCACTTGATTGTCATCTTGCCTTGTTGGCTAAAGGGAGTATGGGACTATGCAAGCATTACCTTCTTACCACAGAAGAAACTTCTTTTTGCCATGTGAAGCATTGACTCAGATTTAACTCAGTTCTGTGCTACTTTACCATTTTCCAACTTCCTTTTTCCAGTGAGTCCTGATACCCCTATGTTGCCTTCTTCGCTTATGCTGCTGAACACAGCTCATGAGTATTTGGGAAGAAGATCTTGGTGTTGCAATTCAGATGGTGCTCTGCTCAGGTTCTATGTAAGTGTTGACATCATAGAATAATTGAGATTGGAAGGGACTCTGAAAGTCATCTCAAAGCAGGAAACTAAATTATATTAGATTTTTTATTGCCTTGTCTTCTTGTTAAAGATACAATTTTAAATCCACTTTCCTTCTCCTAGACAAACACATGAAAATTTCAGTCAGTTTAATTTGAATAGCAAGGGCGTCTTATTCCAGATCCTTTCCCATTCGTCTGCCTCTCTCATACTTCCCATTGTAATTTTCTTCTGATTTTGCTTCTTGCTCTAGTATTTTATTTTGTTCAGGGGATTTGAAAGGGAAGTAGTAATAACCAAGCAGTCTGATAGTACTGTACTTCATTCACAAGCTGACATAAACTGTAGTGTTACTTGTTTAAAATTGCTGCTAAAATAACAGTGGGATTCCATATTCATCTTGTCTCAGAGATTCTAAATAAGTCGCTCTCTTCACAGAGCTGCATTTGTCAAGTGTTATGTAAAGTTTGCAAGTTTTCAGTGTACTTAAATACTATTTATCTTGTAAAAAGAGCATGTTTAACTGTCAGCCAGAAAAATTCAATTTTGAATTTTGCAGTTAAACTTGCTTATTTGCTTCTTCCAAATTACAAGAGTAAAGGTCTGTAGGCCATTGTCTGTCCTTCGTTACACAACTAGAATGGGCTGATTGCTCACACATCTAGTGATACCTGGATTTGGTCCTGAAGCTGTGATGCATTTCATTTTTGTACAGTTGATAAATTTATCTTGTTTGATTTTACCTTGCTTTTATACCATAGCCAAAAAAAAATAATAATTCTATTGTTTTCATGTTATTAACTAAATGTAATTTGAAATATACATATGGAGTTCATCTGTTGAACAAAGATGATGAGAATGAAGGATTACTTCAGCCCTCCCCTGTGTCTGGAGGCTGTTCTTTGTTCTGTTGTTTAGATGTGTGTGTGAGATCAAATATGCTCCAAAAATGGATGTCTGAACAGTAATGCTGTGGTGTTATTAGATGAAAGGACCTACCCATTCATTGTTGACCTTTTTAAGAAGGAGAATATGTCTATGTGCATTGATGTTCTCTCACTTTATCCTTAGCTTAAAAACCCAAGTGCAGTCAGTGTTTCCCTGAGGGGAGCACTGGCAGTTTGGGATAGCCTGGCTGCTGGCAAAGTCCAGATAATGGGGTGCTGTGGCATTCCTTGGGCTGTGCTCTATGGGGACATTTCAGTGGCACTTTACAGATTCAGCTTGACTTCATTGAGGTTTATTACCTTCAGTCAAGAGAAAATCATGATTAGTTCTGTATAGAGCTACTCAGGGATCTTTTAATTTGCCTTCTCAGCACTCCCTGGAGCTTATTAGGCAGAGCTCAGTGCCAGACCCCATCTACCTCTGCATTTGAGCAGCAGTGTGTTTAGGACAGTAATTTAGGCAGCAGGGAAGGATGGCTGGGAGAGCCTGAGGGGTTCTGGAAGAGTCTGCTTACGCTGGCAGGGCTGGAGTGAATGAACAGTGTTTGAATTGAGGCTGATTCAGGGTGAAACTATTAGATCATCTCTGCATCCTGCTCTCCTCAGCCTCCCTGGTATTAGGAGCGTAATGCTGATACACCTGAGCTGCCTCTGCAGGGATCCAGAGGGCTTTATTAGCTCAGGCACTGTGCTTCATGAAAATAGACAGCCTGTTTCCACTCTTGAGCTTGCCCTTGGATGCCATGCTCCTAAGTGATGAATCTAAATTGTGTCTGGATAAATGTCCCTGTATCCACAGCCTAGGGAGTCAGTGTATGCTCTGTGAACCTGGGTAAAGTATAAATACCTGAGAGCTGGGAATGTGTTTACAGCTAGATCCTGCAAGTGTCATCAGGTACTTTAAACAAAATGTTCAGTTTTCACTCACAGAATTGCCCAATCCTTAAACTAAAATGTAATATAGTATTATTAAACACAAGAATTTAGTTTTCAGGGACAAGGGGGGTGTTGAAAGGATAAGGAAAGACAAAGATAAAATGGGATGAATTATTTGAAGAGAAAGGCAGCTTCAAGAATGTGAAGTGTATTTTATAGACTAGTATTAAATGATCACCTTCTGTAGGTGAACTCTCTGCTCCAGGACATTGTATTGCTTGTGGATGAAGGTGGTGTGCAAGAGAAGATGTTAATATGTAGTTAAGTCCTTTAGCAATAGTCTGAATTATTAGGAACAATTCTGTGTTTCTGCCAGGAACTTAAAAGCCGCATAAGAACACAGGGGATTGTTTTGAACACTGTTCAAGTGTGAATTCTGTTTCTGCTCTTAGATGTGACTTTGTTTGCAGCAGTAGGAATATTGTGCTTTTGTTACAATATCCTCTGATGCTCACATTCTCCTTCGGCTTATTTAGCTACACTTTTTGTAAATTTCAAATGTTGTTCACAAATTCATAAAGTGAAAGTGGTGGCAATAAGGCATCTGCTGTGACTCAAAGTTGATGACTGTGACTCAAAACGTCATTGAAATGCTTTCTAAGAATTGTCTTTACTCTTATTTTTCAGGGGTTTGGCTCTTAATAAATGGTACCTTGATCTTAGCACAGATCTTTTAATCAGAAGACAATCGGCATGTTATAGTTAATCCCAGCACTTGCAAACAGGCTTCATACATGTAGAATGACAGACTTTTGCCTTGTGATGGGTGCAATGTTTGTATTGTCAGGAAAGCCCACCACAGTGAGAGGCTTCTTGTAGCATGTGTTGTGCATAAATAATAGCATTGCAATCCTAGATGTTGAAAAATGGTAAATGGTGATAAATAAACAGATTAGGTACCCTGGGAAGAATGTGATGAGCTTTTTTATGAATTGCAGGTAAGTTAATATTTTGCATTTTCAATTTATGACTGCAAAATTTCAGCTGGGGAAGCTCCTAAAATGACCAGTGTGTTGAGGAATGAATGTGGCTGGTTTGAAGAAGTCAGATGTTAGTAAAAAAAAAAAGTTGAGGCTTCCTATCAAAGGAAAAATATTGAAGGAAATCACTTCTCAATTAATAGATTTCTCCTGGTAGTATACAGCTTCCCAAAACTTTAGAGACAAGTCATAATGGAGAATTTTGTGGTTTTCTGTGCCCTTCAGTCTTCCAGATAACAGTAACAGTACAAGCATTTGTTTGCTCCCACCTCAAATGAGTTTTCTTTAGATATAACTGATGCGCTCTGATACTGGGGACACACACGCTGCGGGGTGCGTAAGGTATTAATAATGTGATTACTATTTACATGTTCCTTTTTTAATTGAAATTTCATAGTGGAACACATTGGAATTGAATCTTAAACATTAGTGGTTAAGTGTGGGTTTTGTTTTGGTTTTGCAGTGAGGATTCAGAATCCTGCTATAGGGATTATCCTTGGTAAACATGTTTTTATTGACTTTGAATTTCTTCCTGGGAAGTGTTCCTTTTTGGTTTGCTTTTTAAAGAAGCATGGTGAAGATTTTCAAGGAATTACCTTTTGTCTTTTGGCATTCAGTTGCAGGTTTTTTAATTAATGTCTTAGAGTATTAGCATCTTCCAAATATGCTACTGATGGGTACTTTTTCTTGTAATGTTGAAAGTAAAGATAGCAACTTGCTACAGTGTTTAGTTATTTAGGATCAGTGCAGTTGCTTTCCTTGGTGTGTAGTCATCTGTGTAATACTATTCATACATAGCAATTCTTTAGTCCTTTTGGCCAGATTTTCATTAACTATCCCTTCTTTTTCTGCAAAGTTCTCTCCATCCTACCTTTTCCATACAGAGAGAATTGGCGTTTGTGATTTAGGGCGGAAATTCTTTTATGCCTTTTCCTTATTTGCAGTGTTAATGAATTGTAGTGTTTATATTCACAGAAACAACTTGGTGTGTAGAGGAAAACTTTGAGTCATCTTAAGTCTGAAATGTGAAGCTGATGTGTAATCTCATTAATTAAAGATAAGGGTTCATGCATTAACATAAAAAAATAAAAGCATTTTAATGTAGCTCTAGTATCATTGAAATTACTTGTGTGAGACAAGTTTTCAGAAATATGGGTGTAATACTTGGTTGTATTTGAGTAAAAATAAATGTAATTCCTTAATGTTATTTTCGTCATCTGCCTTCAGACAGCTGGGTAAGTTGATCTCGAGCTTGCACATGACCTTCTCGGTGTTTGGCTTGTAGGTTCAGGTACTACAAAAAGAACTTGCAGTATCCGCTTCTGAAGATACTCATCCATACAAAGAAGAGCTGGAAACAGCCTTGGAACAGTGTTTTTATTGTTTATATGGGTTCCCTAGTAAAAAAAGCAAAGCAAGGTACCTAGAAGAACATTCAGTACAGCAGGTAAGTTATGTGTTATTTAATGTCAGTGGAATATAGTGAAGTGATGAAAGTTACACACTTGTTTGGTTTTAATGTACCTTAATATATTTTGGAGAAAGATTAGTTCTATTTCCTTGTAAAATTTATGTATTTTACACATTGTATAGAACAAACTAAAAGCTTCCATATTTTTTAAAATTATAAATATAGCAAGTCCGATATTTTAATTAAATGCTAGTGTAGTCTTATTCACAATAGTCTGTCATCTTGAAAATATTGAGAAATTTATTTTATTAAGCTGTCACTTTCCTGTTTTCAGCTGAGAAGAAGTTCGAGGTTGAGGAAAATTAGAAAGGAAAAGTCAGCCTGAGAGAAGAAAACTTTAGCAGCCAGCCTTGCAGTTTATGAAAGTGAAAAATGTCATTGTGAGCAGGTTTTAAAGTAAACCAGGAGAAATGAACTCCATTTAAGAGATATCACAAGTCAGAGTTACAATTTACTAAAAAAAGATTACAATGTATAAAATGACAAAAGGTAAAAACTGGCTTTGACCCACAAGGACAAAGTACAACCCAGCCCCCTGCGACGGGAACAGCACGGTGCTCCTGAGCTCCTGTGCCCAGCACTGCGTGGTGCCCCTGGGTGCAGGGCAGAAGGGAAGGAAACCTGTTAGTCGGGGTGGTGGTCACAGTTCTATCAAAGGAATGACAGCAGTGTCCTCGAGAGTGGAAGTCACAGTCCTTGGAGTTCTGTTCCCCCTCTTGGTCCGATGAGGTGGTACCCCAATCCCAAACCCCAAAGATTATATATCCCCAGGTTCGTGTGGGAATGCCCAGTACCTCCCCCAGGGCAGGGAGTTTCACAATGGGTGGTTTGGGGCTGTGAGTTATGGGATATTTGTGGACTCTGATAATCTAGGTCATTGTAAGTGCCTATTGTGTCGGTGCAGCTGGGCCCATTATTGGTCCATTCGCAGAAAGGATCCCTCCAGCTGGGTGTGAACTCCCTAGAGGGGAGTTATCACAGCTGAGTAAAAAGAGACACCCCCCCCCCCGCCCC
>WEIV01026931.1:107304-122479 GCA_013390005.1 Calyptomena viridis
CTGAGTAAAAAGAGACCCCCCCCCCCCCTGCCTCTAAAGGTTGGTCTCTTTCCTTATCTATTGTGGCCTGAGGTGCCCTGGGCAGCTGCTACAAATAATTCATTATTAACAGTCCATCAGAAATGACGTAGAGGGTATAGAATATAAAGTTTTGGTTATAGCCACATGGTGATAAACTGGTCCCTGTAACTAATGCACACTTAAAAATTTGCAAGTAAATTATCACTTATTTTGACATCTGTGATGGTAAATATCTGGTAACTGTTTATGAGAAATGTGAAATTCAGTTGAATTTGGGAGAAGAGCAGTTACGGAGTGCCTTGGAAGAGAGTTGTTGTTTTAAGGGACAGAAAAAACAAGTCAGTGATACAGTATCCTACCTTGAAACATCACTGATTTTGTTCAAAAACCTCAGATGATTTTTGCACTTACCAAATGCAAGTGATCATAGAATTGTCAATCAAAACCATTTTCCTACAAGCAAAACACTGTTGAACAGACCTTTGTAAATACACAAATGCTGTTGTGTTGTTGCTCATTGAATATTTGGGAATTCTGTATCTTAAACATACTTGTTAGAAAATGAAGATAATGAGAAAAAGGATATAACTAAGAAAAAGGGAAGTATAAGGAGATTACCCTGTACAACTTCTCTGTTTTCAATACAGAGCAAAGCTTACTGTAAGGGGTAAAGTGAACAATAAAAGGAAAAAAAGTCTAGCAGAAGAGAACTATAAATTTTTGTGTTTGTTTTTTTTTTTTTTTTACTGCTTTCAAGAAAGCAAAGTGAAGAGAAAATGAGGAATAAATTCTGGAAGTATTATTCTTGAAGATTGTTGAGTCTCAGAATTTTTTCTGATTCCCATTTCATTTATTCTTACTTGACTCTGAAATTGAAGGTGTAGAGTTCTTATCCGTATCTTATCCATGATATCAGTGTCACTCAGGATGTTTACAACTGATTCTTGCTTATAGACAACTTTCCTGAGCAACTCTTCTAAGCAAGTAGAATGACTTCATTTTTTTGTGACATACATTAAATTACAGCCCAATACTTCAGTCTGTTAAATCACTGAGCAATGTGCTATATTTGTGAGCAGCATAAATTAATAACAACTTTAACTCCATTCTTGGGAGGCTTAATTTGGCTCCTCCTAGAGTAATATGTAGATCTCTATGAATTAGAAAGGCCATAGAAATTCATCATTGCTAGACTTGAATTTTGGAATTTGAAATAATTTTTTTGCCCTCTCATCTACATCCCTCTTCAGGTTGATCTGACATGGGAAGATGCTTTGTTCATGTTTGAATATTTTAAGCCTAAAACTCTGCCAGAATTTGACAGTTACAAAACCAGTACTGTGTCTGCTGATTTGGCCAACCTTTTGAAGAAAACTGCTACAATTGTTCCTCGAACAGACAAGCCTATGCTAAGCTTAGAGACTGTATCTGCCTATATTGAAGGAACATGCAGCAAGGTATAATTAATTGTTTTTTAAAAAAATTGAAAGGAGTAAAAATTACTGTCTATTTTTATATTGAGTTTGAGATTACTAGTGGAATCATTTTTTCCATTATGTTGGATTTCCTTGAGTAATTACATATAAATAAGAATAACACCAACAAAGCTTTTAGTCTTGGAATGGCAAGATGTAATAATGATTAATATGGAGTCAGTATGAGATGTTCCTTAGTGTTTGTAATCTCTGTGAAATGCTTCCACTCTCTTCTTATTCAATGGCTTCATAACCTGTGATGAAAAGGCTACTTCCACTACAAGGAAGAAGCAAGTGTGCAGCTATTTAATATGAAGCTTTTGTTTAATGTGAATCTTTGAATTTTTTATTTTCAGGCACCATCTCTCCCAGAGGGTGCAGACTATTCTCCACCAGTGGTGACTGAGTTGTATTATCTTCTAGCAGACTATCATTTCAAGAATAAAGAACAGTCTAAGGCCATTAAATTTTACATGCACGACATTTGTATTTGTCCAAACAGGTCAGTGTTTTTGAATCCTGCTGCACATCATTCATTCTTCTCTCTGCTTTCAGTACTGAAAAACAGAAAACAGGTTTCAGGAGTGAAGAAAGCAACCCAAACAACCAAAACCCCCACCTGCAATCCCTTATTGTAGGTTGATGGTATAATTAAGGGCATGTCTAAAACAACCCAACCAAAACCTAGTGTTAAATATTTGATCGTTTTGAAATTAAAACTGAAAAATGGGAGGGGGGGAAAAGATGGATTAAAATAAATAAAAGTTGTGAAGGGTTGTTTGCACCTTTTGTCCTTTGCTTTGGCATGTTCTACATGACAAGGAGTGAAAAATGTCACAGTTTAATAGCATAGCTATAGCACAAATAACATTCTTTAGTGGATTAACTGTTTAGAATGACCTCTTTCTAAAAATACTGATTTTGCTGAGAACTACTCAGAGAATACAGGTCAAGTAAATTATATAAGTGATATTTGAACAATACCACCTTGTTACTTGATCATTTACAACTCACTGAAATAACACCAAGATTAAGTTCTCTCGTCTTAAAAATAAAGCATGTTTTGAATAGCAGTTTTCTAAAATTAAATAATCTTTTAATTTAGTGATTGAATATATTTTGCATATTACATGTTAGTTATCATTTTAATTATCCTTGAAGTTAATAGATCAGGGTCAGTGGCAAAAACCCTAATTTGATTGATTTGAGACAAGAAAATTGTTTCTAAATCCAGTCACATAACAGGCACAAAAGGGAAGGTGAAGGCACAGAGCAATTTTAGATGTGAGATCTTCAGAGGAAATAGCTGTAGTTTAATGTTATTGCATCTTCTAGTCTGGGACTTGTAACTAGCAAATGGCTAAGGCTTGTGTTTGAAGCCTGGTAAAGAAATTACCAGTACCACCTGCTCCTTATTTTTCTGTATTTTTGATATTTTAAAACCTAAATTCATAAATAAATGAGTGGGATGCATTTTTACTTTAATCTGTGACATTTTATTCCTCAGAAGATGCTTTATGTGGGTAGCATAGTATTTTTACCCCAGTCAAATGAGATATTACTTGTTTGAATGTCTGTACCACAGTTGCCCTTCCATTCCCTTCAGGAATCTGATTATTGAGGTCACTTGACCCAGAAATGGGTTTTCAGTTGGAATCAGAAAAAATTACAAGCAAAAATGTGAGAACATTGTGGATGTTCCTTTGGTGTTAGAATCATGGTAAAATTGAAAAACTCCAGAGCAGTTGACCTCAGATGTTAATGTGGGATTATGGCATATGGACACTAGACTTCAGACTGTATTGTTAGTGTTGTAATAAACATAGGGCTGGACCCTGAACAGTCCCTTGGTCAGAAATTATAGTTCATCAGAATTTTCCTACATGAATGCATCTTCAGTTTTATGATTTTTTCTTGAAAAATGATTATGGTAAAGGCTATTCACAGTTCAGTCCAATGATGCAAGAAGTCATAATGGCTGTGTGCTGGCCTCTAGAAATAAAGGGTGACAATGATTGGACAGGAGGTTGTGGTTACTGAGAAAAAAATCAGTGGGAGTGCCATTAGAAATATATATATATGCTGGCTTTGCATGGCAAGTAAACATTGATTTTCCATCTGTTTTCCATGTGTGACAATTACTGGTAACAGTGCTTCATTAGAAAACCCTTTCTAATAAAATTAGAATGGTTTAAGCAGTACAGCTTCTGTTCCACTCTGAGGGGAGTAGGAGATCCAGAAGTCTGTTTTGAGGGAGTGTATGATGAAAGGAAGGAAAAGTTGCAGATACAGGATGAATCTTGTCTGTGCCTTCAGTGTTGTGTTTAGGTTTGTTCATGTATTATGCTCTTTCTCACATAGGTTTGACTCCTGGGCTGGGATGGCTCTGGCTCGAGCAAGTCGTATTCAGGACAAGTTGAACTCTAATGAGTTGAAAAGTGATGGCCCAATCTGGAAACACTCTACTCCTGTCTTGAATTGCTTCAAACGAGCCCTGGAGATTGACAGCTCCAACCTGTCCTTGTGGATTGAATATGGCACCATTTCCTATGCCTTACATTCCTTTGCATCCCGACAGCTTAAGCAGTGGAAGTCAGAACTTCCCTCTGAAGTTGTGCAGCAGGTGGGATCTAACTGAGAGAAGTGTGAAATTTTAAGTATTTTAAATTATCTTTTCTAACATAGTAAATTTTTAAATTAAGTGTTTATGTGCTGTATTCCATATAAGAGACTGTACAGTTACTTAATAATGTTGGATATTCTAATATTCATATATGCTGATGGTGTCAAGCAGCATTTAAAGGTGGGTCTTTTTCCTTTCTTTTTCATGTGTAGAATCAGTTTGAGCCTGATTTTTGAGTTATCTTTTGAAGGTGACACAAAATTATTGTAACCTTCTGGAAAGGGGAATTATATTTACTTTACCTTTCTGTAAATGTCATACAATGTTTCCAGGGAAAGGTGAAATATATACATATTTAAATAGCAAAAAGATCAAGAATTACTCTGACATCTAAGTCCACATGTCATCTCTTGTATCTAAAGACGTCGTTCCCTTTTTATATGTTTTGGGCCATTTACTTAAAGATCAGAATGAGAAGATAGAAATCTCATTGGAAATGTTATTATAAATTCATTAGCTCTCTCTGCATGAGGATGATGAAAAAAGAGTTATTAAGAACTTTATTGCTAAGCCAAACCAAGCAATTCTAAATACACTCTGACAGTGATAAGTGTTTCTTGCAAAAAGTTTTGTCTGTCCTTTCGGACCAGTGAACTCTATTTCTAATTTAGCTATTCTGACTTCCAAATATTGTGTAGTCCACAACTGCAAGGAAGTGCAGCTCCTCTGCTGTATTTGTAAAACATTTGAACATTTGTTTGAACTATGGAGATGGGTGTTGGGAACATCCTTTGTTTCCAGGAGAACGTATTTACATTGAGGTGATGGGTCTTGGATCTGAGCTGCCTCTGTCACTGTTTGAACACTGCACTTCCCTCACACTTTCTTGGCTGAGAAGAAAGGTGGTGTAAGCATGTGTATTAAAAGAGAACAAATAGTTTATTAAATAGCATGTTTGAAATTAAAGTTAACAATAGAAGGGTTATTACATCCAGGAACTCCAAAACTAACTACTCAGAAAGTGAAGTTACTGCATTTTATGCCTTTGAACTATCAAAAGTTTGGTCTTATGATCTTGCAACCTCTTGGCTATGAGGGACTTGCTGAAGAATTCCAGGGAGTTACTTCATATTTTGAGATTAAAAGAACAACACAGAGCAGCCATCGGAAGTTGAAGATTAAATGAGAATGTTTATTTAGGACTACTTAAATCTTCATTGTTTTTCAAATCAATATATTAAAAATGCATAATTTACTAAGAAAAGCTCTGTTATAATAGTAAAAGATAAATGGGAACAATATAATCTCATTTCCAGAGATGTATCTCTTCAGGAATGTGTTCCTCATACATAAAAACCTTATTATTCTCTTCTCCTTACAAAATCTTTAGGAAAGGAAGGGTTATATTACAGTTCTTTGTTAAAGACACACAGCTTGAATGTAGAAACATCTTTTTCAAAGAGAGAAAATTACATTAATGCATCTTTTGACCTAGTTTTTTACATGACTTTACATTAGTTTATTGGCATTTAACTTTAATTTATGCTGCTGGTTTTAATTCCTTTTTGATGGGGTGGGGCGGGGAAAGTATTTTCACCTTATTCAATTCAAAATTAGATACATTACAAGCAAGATGAAATACATTTCTTCACAAGTGAGAGTGGTCCATAGTGGCTCTAGGAGACTTCTTTTGCAGAACAAAGCAAATAATTTTTTTTCTCTGAAGAATTAAGATAATTACAGCTGTGAAAAAGTGGTAGAATTTTTGTAGACCTGTATATTGGTTTGTGATTTTTCAGATTGATATTTATATGCTTATTCTTATGCATCTGTGTTATGGTCTTGTTCTGGTTATTCATGTTGGCAGTTACTGGAATGAACAAAAACCTATCCATAAACACATTTTGTGGGATGTATTTGATCCCTTGGATATATTCTGTGTCTTTTAGGTTGAAAGTGTTAAATGATGTACTTTGTTTATGCGCTTTGCTATGTGCACAGTAGTGTATTTTTGGAATTTTCCATCTGAGCCCCAGTGAATGCATGTGTTCCCAACACTTGGTTTGGTCACAGATGGAAGAGCGTCGGGACAGTATGTTGGAGACAGCCAAAGTGTGTTTTACGTCAGCATCTCGCTGCGAGGGAGACGGCGATGAGGAGGAGTGGCTTATCCATTACATGCTGGGGAAGATTGCAGAGAAACAGAAACAGCCTCCTGTTGTCTACCTGCTTCATTACAAACAGGCAGGGCATTACTTGCATGAGGAGGCTGCCCGATACCCAAAGAAGATTCACTACCACAATCCACCAGAACTTGCCATGGAAGCGTTGGAGGTAAAAGAAAGTTAAATACATAGGCTTGAAGCCTCATTCTTTACAGATAATGGAATACCAGTTATCATTAATTCAGATTGTTAGGCACATGTAAATGGTCCTCTGGATCTGGGAATGTTTGCAAGAAAGACTTGGAGAGGAAGATGGAGCTGTTATTCAGACTGACTTGTTTTAAAGGCAATTTGGACAGGTGGGTAGCAATTTCACTTCTGAGTTTTGCTGCACACAGTTCATTGGTGAGTTTTTATAAAAATCAAACGTAGATATGGTTCACGAACATCTTCTACTTATGGAAGTGTAAGTTCCGCATGAGTTGAAACCTTTGCTTTCACCGTGTTGGCTGGTAAAAAACAGTGGATCTAGAACATACTCAGGGGTGACTTGTTTGCAAGGAGACCAGGTCTGCTTTCTTTGTTGTATCTAGATTACAGCTGTAAAATTTGTACAGTGTTCAGATCTTGTAACTTAGGAGCAACTTTCAAAGGCGGGAGAAGTCCTATTCATATAAGTTTAGGTAACAGGTAACTGTCTTTACTAATTCCTGTAGTTTCTGCAGAGAGAAGACTATTTGTAATAGATTGCAGAACTACGAGTTCTTTACTGACCAAATGGACTTTGCTATTTTTTAGGTATACTTTCGACTTCATGCTTCTATTTTGAAACTTGTGGGGAAACCAGACTCTGGAGTAGATGCAGAGATACTAGTTAATTTCATGAAAGAAGCTTCTGAGGGACCATTTGCCAGGGGTGAGGAGAAGAACACCCCAAAAGTTACAGAAAAGTGAGTGCTAGTTTCCAGGAGTAACCTCTGAATGTATACTTAAAAACTACTGTACAATAAACTATTCAAATGAAGCTGAATAAAATCTAAACAAGACTAAGTTATTAGAATTCATTCTAGTTTTCAGGTATCATGAATAAGATTATATGCCACTCTGAGACCTTCTCAGTAATTGGCACAAGAGAGATGGGAAGGGAAGAAAACAAAACAATTTTGATCTTGTGATCCATTTTTAAGCCACTTTTTTGTTTATTAATAAAATTGCTTTTTTAAATCAGCTATTAACAAATGCAAAACCAAATTACCTTTATTTATAGGACAAGAGATTTTAGTCTTCATAATTTGTCTCATTAACAACCACAAATTAAGAATGGTTTATTAATGACCAGCAACAAGGGAGGAATATAACTTGTAGTAAAAATCCATCATTTAGAATTCACTAGTAAGGTTTAATGACTATATTGGAAATTATGTAAGGAAATGTAGTCCTTTTGTTCTTGTATATGTCCCTAGGATATAAACACTTCACGTTTTTGTTGCCCTCCCAGAGAAAAAGCTTGCATGATTGATGAAGACTCTCACTCTTCAGCCGGAACAGTGCCAGGCCCTGGGACTTCCCTCCCCTCATCCTCTGGTCCAGGTCTGACATCCCCACCTTACACAGCCACTCCAGTTGACCACGATTACGTCAAATGTAAAAAACCCCGTCAGCAGGCAACGCCGGATGGTACAGTCCCTGTTCTCAATACTGGCAGCACAGGGAGGTGCTCTAATCATGGGGGGTTTGACCAGGAATGATCATCCTGATCGTTCCAAGGAGGGTGATGGGTCTGTGGTAACACGGGCAATATTGAAGCTCATTACCTTTATAAATTCAGTTCTTTAAACAGAATCAATGTACAGTCAGAGCTTTAAGTATAAAACTCAAAGTTGCCACCTGCCACCATTGACACCTGCCATTTAGTCAAAATGGCAGTGTTGGTGGAAGGAGTATGAGCTGGCTGAATTTTTAGTGATATTTTTCTCCAGAGCTCAGTAGGAAAGATGCAGGTTCAGTCTTTAGAAGACTGGACACTCTTTCAACCTGTGTAAAATGGCCAGGTAAAATTTGAACTGTGGCTGAAACAAGACAAATTGCTAAAAACACAACACAAAACAGTATTATAATTTTTTGAAGGAGGCAGATGGCAACTATTTTGAATATATTGTGGTTGAGCACGAAGTGATTTGCATGACAGTCCAGTAGATTTCATCTCTTAATTTTTCTTTATCATTTACAATGACTGGTTAGCAGCTCATCTCTATAGAATATAAAGTGATATAATATACAATTGGCTTATAAATGCAGAAGGTGGGGAGGTATCATAATGTTATTGAAGATTTTGCAATTACATTTATAGTAGAAATTGAGTTACAATTTAAATAACCTGATGTTATTATTTGACTAGGAATTTTATTCTGTTTCTACTCTTCTAGCCATTTGTTTATCCATCTGATCTATGAGTATCAGCACTCAGGAAGTAAAATACCTGCAATGTATAGCTAAGTATTGGTAGAATGTGCCAGACCCCACAGAAATGCTCTGCATGATGAGAGTTTATTTCTGGAGGGTGGGCTGCTTCCTATTGTCATTTTTTGAGTAATGATAATTTATAAATAACTTTGTTTATAATAATGATAATATTTGCTTGAAACAAATATATGCCTGAAATTTTTGCAGGGTGAATTTATTCCTTTTCCCCAACAAATAATGCTTGGTGAAGCTGACAGCAGCTCCTTCATCTCTTTCACTAAATTGACCAGAGAAATGTTGATTTTCTTATTGCTTGAATTTCAATTGGGAGTTAATTCATTAGAGTGTTTTGAGGTCCTGTGTGGCATGGAAGTGAAATGGGATATGTAGTGATCAGGCTCTCTTATTAGCTTTTTGATGTCTTTTGACACAAGAAACATAGAAGGGAGCGAATAGTTAAATATTTCCTAAGTCTTAATCCCCATGAGAAGCAGTTCTGCCTAAGACTACATCTGCTTAGGTGCTGAAGACTCTAAATGTTCCCAGGAGAGGCTAAAGTTAGGTAAATTCTCCAGTGTGTATTGTTAGTAAGACATTATGGGGTGTGGCAGCAGATTGCCTAGCGGGAGAGAAGGTGGCTGCTTAGCAAAGCCTGAAGGTGCAAGTGCAGGAACATCTGCCTCTGTCAGGGCTGAAGGAGCAGTTCTTGGGTCTGCCAGCTGAGCCTATCTGGGACTGAGCTCTGCACTGTCAAAGCAATTCAAAACGTCAGCTGCTGGAGGAAGCAGGGTTAGGGTGATTTTCAGGAAGGCTGTGTAACCATGACAAGGAGAATTGCAGAGTACTGCATCGTTCAGTAATGTTTTGTAAGTTGCTGGCACAACTAAACTATGGATACAGCATATTGAAGAGCCCCAGGAAACTGAAATATTTGCCTTGGGGCTGTTACAGATGGAAGGAGAGCTAGCAGGCTGAACAACGCTCAGAAGTCTTCCACTTTTATATTATTAGTTTGCTCTTCTGCATGCATTTGCATTTTACTTGTATTAAAATACATACTTTTGAAGTAAAATGCTTTTAACATCTTACACATCACTGAAGAAAGCTGATGCTTGCATTTCCATTGTACCATTGCTAAAAATAGTGAGAAAATACCCATCTTTTTTTTTCAACCGTTCTGACAGAAATGAAACTGTCTGTATTGTTTTCACAGAATGAATCAGTTGGCCTAAATTCAACATAGGTATTTATTCTTACTGAAGCTTTGCAATACTCTTTACTCTTGTATTGTCATCATATATGCCATAAAATAAGAGTATTATACAGCCTTACCTACAAAGTTCTTTTCATGTTACCACAAGCAAGATGCTGTTTGGGATCCTTCTCATTACTGACTTGTGAGACCTTTCTTTGACCATTTTTTTGTTCTATGCTTCAAGAAATCATGAACCAGGAGGGAAGAGAGACAGAATTGGGATGGTTTGTCTATGGAGAAGACTCAGGAGACGTGACAGCAGAGAACCTAAATAGTGTTGAAAGCTGTACAAAAAGTTAGAGGCAAACCCTCAGGATTTCCATGTTCATGGAAGACAGATCAGATTATATTAGACCTAAATTGCATTTTCAGTCTGAACATTAGAAAACAATCATAGGAAATACTGTTTTAATATAGCCCTGCAAGAGTTTAGCACTATAAACCTTTAAAAAGTGGTGATAAAGATGTCTGCCAGGCGTGATGGAGATTTAATTTATCCTGATGGAAAAAGAAATGGATTAGATGAACTCTTGTGGTTCATTCTGAACCGTACTTTTTCTATTAATTTTGTGTTGTTTGTGGGTTTTGATGAGGTTGTTAGTTTGGTTTTTTAACAAGATATACAACAACAGCATTCCAGAGCAGTAAATTATCTCATTACAAGCAGGAGATAATTCCCGTTCAGCCAGACATCTCTTCTTGAAAATACTGATGCTCTGATTTTCAAACATTTATCTGTAAATAGGTGAAGTTGTGAGGGCACTTATTTTGGATACATTACATTTGAGTGTGTCATTACTGTTCTATAGGTGTCTAGCACGTTTTGCTGGTGGGAAACAACGACCAGGACATGCCGAAATCACCATTGAAGTTGAGAGTATTGAAAGGCTTTACATCCAGTGAATGCTGGTGGTACTAGTTTCAAGTCATATATTTCATGAAAATGGGAGAAAGGAGCCAGTAAATATAGCTTGTAAAGTAACTAAACTTATTTTTCCTCATGGCAGCTGTTAGCATATATCTCCTTCAGGGAGACAAAAGTATTGCTGAGTGACAGCTGTTATTTGCTGGGTGACTGGCTGCTGTCATGTGTGGAAAATGAGCAGCTCCCTTTCTCTTCTCTTGTCCTGCCATTCAGCAACATCTTTTCCTTCCTTCTGTTAATCCTGTCTTTCCTGTCATCACCCCTGCCTGTTGCTGTTCTGTAACCTTCCAAAGTGAAAACTTGCATTTGGTAGTAGAAGCCTAAGATTTAGACTCCTATTTTCCAAGAGCAAAGTGGGAAACAAGAGAAAACAGGAACTTGCCAGGCACTTAGACTATCATTACCTGGGATGTTACTGTTTTTACACAGCTAAATGGCCAGTGTTACATACCAAAAGAGACCTTCTTCCTGTTCCCTTTTGTATAGGCTGGATATATGTAGTCAGTAAAGACCAGCTGCAGCACAGACTTCAAGCAGTTTAGATTTATATAAATTTACTGCTAAGCATTAAAGTTAGTTCATAAAGCAGGAAAAGTATAAAAATAAAAAAAGCTGAGTGAGATACCCGTTTCCCAAAAAGTGGACTGGAAGTTCTTTTTTGCTGTAATTTACCTTTGTGGTGTTGATACTCAATTCCATACTATTGTGGTGGTATGCAGATGATGTATCCATTGCTATTGCAGTGTTAAATGTTGTATTGTTTCAGTCTTCATTCATGTCATGTAGTATGTTGTGTGTAGTTAGACTTAGTTGTCCTTTTTTGTGTTTGTCTTTACCCAATTGCTTTTGCAACCAATATTGCCCGTGCTGCCTCTAACCTTTACACAAATCTCTGTTCCCCAGGCATTCTCTTCCTGCTTTTACCTGTCACGGCTTGCTTTTAATAATTGGCAAAACCTGCATGGTAAACTCACTGGGAAAGGCTACTTGCTTCGTGCTGTGGGAGAAGTCTCACTTCATAGTTTGTCGGTCTGTAATTCTGCAAATGTTATGAAGATGCACATTTTTTTGTAAATGGGGGTTCTCAACATCCTGATGAGACAAAGGTGATCTCTGAGAAACTTCTTACACCAGGTTGTCACTCATGCTAAACTAAATAAGTTTCTAATTTGGAGTAGATGTTTCTCCAGCATAAAAAGAATGTCCACATTGCATTTTGGATCATTAAAACTTTATCCTTCAAAATTCTCTCTCTTCAGCTGTTTAAAATGAAATCTTTGGGTCTGCAGTACGTGTCTTGTTCTGGCATGTGGTGCTAAATGTTCATGGGGACTGCCTACTTGACAACATGAATAATGAACCAGACCCATTATATTGCATTATGCCCCATTTTTACCTTTCCCCAGTTTAACCTCACTCTGATTACTACAAGAGTCACACAGAGATCCAGTGTGAGATTATGTAAAAAGTATTTGTATAAATAAACGAGACATTGGTGAGATACTTACAGGAGTGCAAGTTGTGGAAACACATTGAGTATTCAGTACAGCCAGACAAAACATACAGTCTCACCTTTGACTCATGTTAGAAGAGAACTCCCTGTAAACATTCAGAGGACTTGCTGTCCTCAAGAAATTAACCTGCTCCTTGCAAATCTCTGCAATTCTTTTGTTTTTTAATAATGTGCAAGTCCCTTTTGACACAGAGCTCAATGTTGTCTTCTGTTATGGGTGGAATCTGTTTGCAGAATGAGAATTCTGTGATACATCATGTTTCTGACTGCAGACCAGTAAAGAAAAATGCTCATACATGGAAGTGAGGAAAAGAGGGGAGATACAGTGCCAGACAGGACAAAGAGAGTCGGTACCTCCACAGCCTGTGAACAACCCACCTTAGTTGCATGAGACGAGATATTTTTTTAGTTATATATAGTTGGTTATTCATAAGCTCTGAACTGTGCAGCAGGATTTTTCTTTACTGCAAATTGAGTTGGCATGTATGTAGAGCTGCTTAGAAAAGAGTCCTGTGCCATTGGTTTCTGATTTTTTGACTTGTAGCTGGTTGTTTTTCATTATTCAGATACATTGTAGTAACTGGGCTTACATTTTTGTTCGGATTTTTAAGACAGAAGAAGTTATTATTCAGAAGTGAGTTGTATGCTCTTGGCTTTCTGAGCCTGTTACCTACTCCCACATGCAGATGTTTCAGAGGTCTTCTCCCTCCTTACTGAGCTGCATAGTAATGAGTTGACAAAGGCAGAATACCTCATTCACATGGGTGCCATGAAGTGGTGTTTCAGCTCCCCTGAGAATAAGTTATGTAAGCTTGTCCCTCAGAGTTGGTACCTGGTCAGCACAGTTAGCAGTGAGACCTCTGTCATTAGGATTGTCTGTCTGCTCGTTCAGGTCACTGATCCTGTGACACACACTCTCTCCTTGTCCCTCTTTCAGTGCTGATTGGACACAGTTCAGGTCCACAGGGCTCGTGGTGCGTAATGCCTAGTGCAGTACTGAGCCCTTGTCTTCCTGTTGCATTTAAAAATTAAATAGTGTTTTAGATTCTCCAAAATTTAACACAGTTTTTCCTTTTGATTGGTAGGCATGCAGGTGGTATATGAACAGTAACAGTGATATGCTAATGGCTTTTTCTGATATGGAGGAAGAGCAAGCAATAGGGGCTTTAGAGGTCAGCCCAGTAAACCTGTTTCATTCAGGATAAGATTAATTTTAAAATACTCTTAAGCATTGAATTAAGTTAGATGACCTGCAGATATTTTTTCTAACATCTGCGATAGATGTGTTTCAGTAATGAGAGTTACTTAATTATCCAGGTGACTGACAAGATCTCACTGTGATACAGTAAAGGTCTTGGCAGTACAGATAAGTTCTTTCTTCCCAATAATATCTTTCCAATAATAATAATAGTTTTTTTTACTAATATTTTGGAAGGCTACCAAGGTTCTTGCTTTTGACCTTTTCACATCTTCTGTCCAGAGCTGCTCTTTGTCACATGTTGACAGAGTCGGTGATATAATCTGACATAGAAATCCCTAAATTGTAGGAGTTGAGCACGTTATGAGGAATGAGGTAAAAAAGAAATAAATTGTCTCCAAGTGCTATTTCCCTAATCTTTAGAAATAAACATGAAATACTTAACTCTACATCAAGAGATTTCAGCTTATCAGGTTGTCTGCAATCTTCCTAAAACTTAGGAATGATGCAATGAAGTAATGAAACAAAACATAATACCAAGGAGAGATGTCTACTATCAGAACATGTTTTTAATAAGAATATTGTTGCAGTTACTTATGCACAATTTAGTAACTTTTTCCCTAGTCTCTTCATTTCCGCTACAGATAATAATTTTGGGACATTAATACCCAGTAGTATNTTATTACACTAAGGAACATCTTGGCTAAGCTCCAGTGGTTCCATAGGTTCAGAGTGCTATTTTTTAACTGTATGTAACAATTAAGCTAGAGATGAGGCGGAAAAAAGTTGGTTTTCTTGCTGCAATTAAAACCTATTGCCTTTGCATTGTACTTAGTGAATGTGAACAGCAATTATGTATTTTTATTTAGGTTAATTGCATGTATTTGGAAATTCTGCCTCATCTTTTTGTAGGTAAATAAGTCCAATTCTTCCANTTTATCTTAGCTTTTGAAATAATAGGAAACTTTATAGGAAGGGACTTCAAAAGAATATTTAGTCCTTGATTTACCATTTTCTTACAACAAGGGATCTCTTCAGCCTTTTGGAAAAGCTTGCCTTGCTGCTATTGCTGGAGGGAGGAACTAAGAAAATAGTAAGACATTAAAAGCAGAAAATTTTTAACTCTTAAATTACACTGAGTTGCATTAAACTGCCTTTAATTATAGCAGTAATTATTAAAAAGCACTGATGTTCCAAATGGATTTGCATCTTTCGAAAGGACAGGTNATACATTCTATCTCATTAATCTCTCATAATTGTTTATCCTCTCCTCTGAATTTGTTTTACTAAATTCAGTGTATTTTTTAAAATGTGGGTATCAAGCACAGTCACCATAATCAAATTTAATTTTCATCAGTGCTCAGTAGAACAGGAAGACTCTGACATGTTTTGTTTCTGTGAAGTTAACTGATTATACATTCAAATGTGCTGGTTGGCTGAATTTCTTGTAGAGTAGCCTGACATGTTGGCCATTTTTTGTTTGAGAATCAGGAATTCTTCTCAGGCACATGTGAATATGTGTGCTAGGATACACTCA
>WEIV01026931.1:122550-138837 GCA_013390005.1 Calyptomena viridis
GGAATTTGGAATTCATTCTCATGTCTCACAGACTGCAGTCTTTGGTGTGTAAGTTGAGTAATGCTAGTGACTGTCTCAAATACAGCACAAAAAAATGTAAAAATATGTGCTGTGTGTCCATCTAGCATATATATAAGCTGTATTTGTGAGTTGGGCTAGAAGAGAATAGGACTTTCATGTATAAAAATACATAATTTTTTTCTTTTTAGAAAAGTAGAGTTAGGATGTGACTTGGTGCAGTTTCCAGGAGTTCTGCATTACAAACTGCAGCATTTAGTTATTNTGTTATCTTTTAGGTACTTACAGAAGGATTTATTTATTTATGCTCACATAATTCTGTGGAAGCTGAAGGCTGGCTGGCAACAGCTTTGACCGTTCAGTCTTTGTAAGGATAGGTACTACACTGTTTTACATTCCTTGGGACTTCACCCATCCTCTGTGATTTCTGAGAAATTGATACTTATAACTGGTGGCTGCTCCTAATTTCCAAAATACTCCAGTGTTTTCCATCTGGCTTGCTTAGTTTGAAGGGATCTGCAGCATTCAAGAAATAGCTAGTATAATAGGAAGTTGTCTCAATAGTCATCTTCCTCTGGTTTTCAGTGATTAAGGAGCCCAATGTTATTACCATTAGTTTTTTACTATAGTTAAAGTATTGAAAGAAAAGGAGAATGAACATACATGCCGACACCTATATTCATTTTAGTAGAAATTTCAAATCAAAGTAGCTAGTTAATTGTAAGGAGGTATTTACATTTGTTCCCCATAGGGAAAAGCTCCTGTGTCATACATACATTTGAAATTTAAGGTGTTGAGTCACTATCTATCTTTGCATACTGAAAAATTAGTGTAATTTCCTACTGATCTGATCTGTCCCTCACATATTAGTCTAGCGGTTCTTGATTTACGTTCTAATGCTTCATCTGTCATAACTAACACATTAGAACTGACCTCCAGGCTTATGGCAACATTTGGAAATTCGCAATTTTTTTTTCTTCCTTAGATGAGTAGTTCATCCTCTTTGCTACAGATGCAGAAACTTCCTTTAAAAAAATATCAAGGGAGCCACTGTAAATGTTTTTCCTGATGTCAACTGGGAGTTCAATAGTATCGATTTGTACCACAGAAGGTTATTAAAGCTTTATAAATGAGTCATTTAAAGCTTGACTGACCTCTCTTCAGAATCCTTCTCTTCCCATTCTTTATAATTATATTCTTTCTGTATAAAACTTGTCATCATTAACCAACTATATGGCTTCCAATTAGGAAGCAAATACTGTTCCCCCATTCTTTTTCAAGATATCATTTTATTAAGATATGTTCACTGAAAGGGAAGGTTTTCTTTGTGTAGTAGTGAAAAGCCTACAGAGTGTATCAAATTTGGTTTAAATTCATTGGACTCCTAATAAGCAGAACCTGATCTGCAAGCTGAAGGTTTGCAGAGGGATTTATCTTGATGAAATAAATTCATAGGAGGCCCTTAGTTCTCTCCTGAACAAGTGCAATTCAGATGAAACAGAAGAAATTTAATTAAATTATCCACTCATCTCAAAGCAGGGACTTTTGCTTTGTTAATTTTCTTTCTTGATCTTATCAATAAAATTAATGAAGCAGAGTGCAGTGGAACTACCTAGACAATGGACACAACATGGCTTCTGGTTATGCTGTTCTTGCAGAGAATCAGAATGGTTTGGGTTGGAAGGGAGCTTTAAAAATCATTGTCCAACCATTCTGCCATGAGCAGGGACATCTTCAACTAGATCACAGAATTNTGCTCCACTGTCGAGGTAGTCACTTCTTCTTCTCTCTACTGCCTTGTAGTCGAGGAGTTTTCCTGTCTATCTTAGGCCTAGTTCTTTGATGGTTTATTTATTTGACATATCAAATCACCTTTCAGAACATTTGCTGAACAGCATTTTACACCTGTAGGATAGATGGCATCACAGATCATTCTGTAAGTCTTCGCCCTCTAATAGTACTGATTTTCCTGTCATTCATGAGTAATTTTTATCAGTATTGTGGGTGCTTTTCATGGCAAATGGTACAGTAAACCTGGAAAATCATATAGGGTCATACTAGCTGAAATATCGTACTGAAATACTGCATCCTCAGCCTAACTGCTTTTCAAAGTTGAGCATTATTGCTTTTGAATCTAATTCTAGGACTACAGTCGAGGAAGAAATGTGGAGAGAAATAAGTAGATTTTATTGGTGGTTAAGGATCGTGTATTGCATTTGTAAGATGTTAGGAGAATGGCTACGGTTTTATGTTGCTGTTACAGAGGCAAGTAACAGCTTGAAGCAAATGAAGTGGTGCATTCCTTCTTTATCTCTTTTGCAGAGAGGAGTCAGGATAGCACTGGCGCAGTGCTGTCTGACTCCAGTTCCACACAGGATATGTTTAATGAACCTGCCAGTTCTCAAGACAGCTTGAGAAAAACTTACACAGAGAAGAGGATTTCTGCTACCTGTGCTGATACACTGATGAGCAGCAAAGAGACCATGGGATCTACAGAGGAAAAGGGTATGCCTGGTTTAATAGATAATGTCAGCTGGAGTATTCTCATTAAAATGTTTCTTCTGGCTTGCAGAAGCACTGTGGTGTGCTGCACTGTGACTGAGAATTTTAACTAGGTGCTATTACTGCGTGTATGTGTATAACTTAAATTTGAAACTGTGCTTTGCTTATGTGGCCACCAACCCAATTTTTTCCTATTTGTTGAATCTTACAAAGAAGAGAAGATAGATAAACTGCTCTCTGTGGTAGCCCTTTGACCGACTTTCTTTCCTTTAGGTTACTTACCTTTTCTTCAATGTTTCAAATANGTTCTTGCAGAGAATCAGAATGGTTTGGGTTGGAAGGGAGCTTTAAAAATCATTGTCCAACCATTCTGCCATGAGCAGGGACATCTTCAACTAGATCACAGAATTAACTACCAGTATCTTAAGTGAAATTGGAAATTAATCTTTTGGGCTACCAATTTAAAGATTTGTATCAGATTTGAGCACTGAATTATGTTGGCACAATATTAGGGGAAAATGACAGTTTCCCATCTCAGGGGGAATAAAAGTGTTCTTTAGTCATGCAGGGTTGCCTCTGATAACCCTTGATATAGAAGAACTTGGGTTATATCAGGCAGGTTTCAGACATGGGTGGAAGGTTTTCACTTGCCTGTTTGTTCTGAGGTGTGTGTTTTATCCCCCATGATAAAGTCACGGTCCCTGTTCCTGTACTGTGACAGCTCTTAGCAGATTAACAATTTAGCTGTGACTGTACTCTAATGTAGTCAGCAGCCACTGCTCCACTGTCGAGGTAGTCACTTCTTCTTCTCTCTACTGCCTTGTAGTCGAGGAGTTTTCCTGTCTATCTTAGGCCTAGTTCTTTGATGGTTTATTTATTTGACATATCAAATCACCTTTCAGAACATTTGCTGAACAGCATTTTACACCTGTAGGATAGATGGCATCACAGATCATTCTGTAAGTCTTCGCCCTCTAATAGTACTGATTTTCCTGTCATTCATGAGTAATTTTTATCAGTATTGTGGGTGCTTTTCATGGCAAATGGTACAGTAAACCTGGAAAATCATATAGGGTCATACTAGCTGAAATATCGTACTGAAATACTGCATCCTCAGCCTAACTGCTTTTCAAAGTTGAGCATTATTGCTTTTGAATCTAATTCTAGGACTACAGTCGAGGAAGAAATGTGGAGAGAAATAAGTAGATTTTATTGGTGGTTAAGGATCGTGTATTGCATTTGTAAGATGTTAGGAGAATGGCTACGGTTTTATGTTGCTGTTACAGAGGCAAGTAACAGCTTGAAGCAAATGAAGTGGTGCATTCCTTCTTTATCTCTTTTGCAGAGAGGAGTCAGGATAGCACTGGCGCAGTGCTGTCTGACTCCAGTTCCACACAGGATATGTTTAATGAACCTGCCAGTTCTCAAGACAGCTTGAGAAAAACTTACACAGAGAAGAGGATTTCTGCTACCTGTGCTGATACACTGATGAGCAGCAAAGAGACCATGGGATCTACAGAGGAAAAGGGTATGCCTGGTTTAATAGATAATGTCAGCTGGAGTATTCTCATTAAAATGTTTCTTCTGGCTTGCAGAAGCACTGTGGTGTGCTGCACTGTGACTGAGAATTTTAACTAGGTGCTATTACTGCGTGTATGTGTATAACTTAAATTTGAAACTGTGCTTTGCTTATGTGGCCACCAACCCAATTTTTTCCTATTTGTTGAATCTTACAAAGAAGAGAAGATAGATAAACTGCTCTCTGTGGTAGCCCTTTGACCGACTTTCTTTCCTTTAGGTTACTTACCTTTTCTTCAATGTTTCAAATATTTAAGTAATTTAAGGAGTAGTTATTTGAAGATAATCTCAAACAAGACAATTTTACTTGTTAGATGCCCTTTTTTTTCTGGCCCAGTAGCAACGGATACTCAGTACATGGAAGAGCACAAGTAGTGGAATTAGATGTTTTATTCTATTGGACACTTCATTTCAGTGGAGAACTACAATTGCTCTCTACCAGATTTTTCCATATATAATAGTACTAAGTGTTCTGTATTCCACTGGAAAAATTGTTTCAAAATCCATTAGCTGAAATTTACCTTTGTCTGATATTTGTACAGTTGGATGTGGCAGTAGATAGAGAGGCTGGACTTCAATAGGGAAAGACAAGCAAAACCAATGTCTAAAAACGTGTCTCTTTTCAGGCTTGCAGAGAGTTGTGTCAGTCATGAGCTGTTTTGTCAAAAGAGCTGTGTCAAGTGCATTATTACATTACTGATGTTTATTAGAACAGATATTTTTCCATAAAGTTACCTCTACAGTAAAACTCTAATGGATACAGACATTGTGCGAGAAAATTTCGAAAAATTTGAGTCCTGGAAGACATGTTCAACTCGAAAGTTCAGCCTTATTGGGAAAAAGTTACAGAGCAGCTTTGTACTTGAGGATGAAGTACACTTTAGTGTATCTCTACACTATCTGCTAGGAGATAAGATCTAATGTAAGATGCTCTTTATCCCAGCAAAGACAAAGACACAGTAAACTTGCATGACTAAAAACCGAAGTTAAAGAAATTCATCTTCATGTAGCATTCATGTTTTCAACAATAATGATTAGCTAACAGGAAGTATGGGAGCTCCCACTGTCACAGATGTTTTCTGAAGTAAGATTTGGTTTCCTTCAAGAAAAGAGGGGTCAATTAGACTCTGAGTTACCAAGTTAATCACAAAAATATTTAGATGGAACTGTAGGTCCTACATGATGCAGAAAACCAGTTAGCTGCTGCTGATCATTCTGTCTGAGCCTGTAATGTGTTCTGGGATTGTGTTCTTGTAGGCAAATTGTTAAGGATAATACATTTTACTTGGCAGGGTGGCTTTAATTTTCTGTTCCTTCCTTTCTTTGCAATATATTTATTTACTCTTTTATTTCATTTTCCCTCCTCCTCCACCATCATCCAACAGTGTAAAAGTCCTGCATTGTGTAAGGTGCACTGAATTCATACTATTGCTCAGGGAAAAACCCACATAAAGACAGTGGAGACATCCATGTATGGGTCCGTTAATGAGTTGAAGATTACTTTTCAATGAACATCAGGAATAGTCATAATTTTTTCAGGAACCCCTCGGTATTTCTGTCTATGCTGTAAAGAAGCAAAGGATTACCTTCTGTCATATTTAATTTTTGTAATTTTGTATATTTCATTTGCCATTTGGTAATGGCAATTTTGTTGTCACTTTTAATGTCCCAGCAGCAGGAAAGTCAGAAGAGCTGCTGGAGAGCTCAGAATCTTACAATCCTGCTGAGCCTACTGGCCAAAAACTTGTGGTGGATCCTCAGTCTGCTTCTGGCAATCCCATCAGAGCTGCTATCCCTCCACCCTCACAGTGGGACTGCAAAAAGAAAGCTGAGCCTTGTGGAGATGCATCTGAATTTCCTCACGGTCTTCCAGCAGACCCTGAGGAGCAGTGGAAGTTCCTGACGGAGCAGTGCATTTCCTCCTTCTGCCTGTGCCTCAGCCGCTTCCCCCAGCACTACAAGAGCCTTTACAGACTGGCCTACCTGTACACCTACAGCAAAACACACAAGGTGAGCTGAGCTCTGAGAAAATAGCTGTGGTTATTGCCCTATTAACAAAATGCGTTGTCTCTTGGACTAATTCAGTGTTCAGATAAGCTTCTTCAGTGCAGCTATGCTTTGGGAAGTCTTCAGCTCCTAAATTGTGTGACTTGTGGGTGTGGTCAGTGGAGTAGAAAATTTCAGGTTTTTTACTGAACTAAGTAATTTTTTTGTCATTCAGCAGAGACTTAGATTTTAGATACATCACATAAATAAAGGTGTTCTCATAAAAATGACAGAAGTTATTTATTTTGCTGAATAAGTGGACTGAAAAGTCACTTGGAAGTAGAAATTCATCAGTATTGGTGTAAACACATCATATGACACAGGTAAACTTACTGGGTACTTTGTGTCTGTATAAGTAAAATATGTAGGAATAGTACATTGAAATGAACAGTTATTTTACCAATTGTCATAGTCAAGGTTTGTATTCACATATTTTGTATTTGGAAGTCTTGTATTGGGTCATATGCTGCTCTGCATGGCTTCCTGAATTCTCTTTCCCACTAGTCCTGAAGCTTGTGTGAATAACAGGGAAGGGAAACAAATCATACCCTTGGCCTCAGAGTAGAAAACATGTCACCAATACCAAGCACGAGCATGTCTTGCCAACCTACTGGAAGGTGATGAATATTCCATTTGTCTGTACAGTGATTATCCAGAAAAATATTACCCTTTTTTATAGAGAGCTTGTTTTGAAAACATCCTTATGCTGTTTGCGTGTAACAGTTGTTAATTTTTCCATGGAGCTAATCATTAATACGAGCCTTAGATTCCTGCAATCTGTCATTACTGTTGCTGACATGGTTTTATATCAACATTCAACAAAAAAAGCTGCCTGTTTTCAATTTATTGGTTCAAATACCATGTCCTTGCCTGAGGAACTACTTGCAAAATATTTTTTCTATTATTTTTCTCTGATGAAGCTTTCTCTTCTGCTTTTTGTGTCTCTCTCCCTATATAAATATCAATTTGGTGATGGTTTTCTATATGAAATACATGTTGTTGTCTAAATCTGTTTCCTCTTGGAACTCAAAAAAAATAAATTCTGCCGGTTTGAGCATAGTAGCTACCAGGCTGGTTTCACCTGGGCTTTTTGGGCTTTACTGTCCTTTTTTATTACTTCTCTGCATAACAAATAACCTCTTGACTCTTTCTTTTGATATATGTATAGTACATATTTTCATGGGTTTTAATTTTCTCCTTTTCACTACTCATTCAGGTTCAATGTCAAAATCTGTGTTTTAGTGGCACCCTAGTGTGTTTTTAGTGGGAAATATACTCCTGAATGAACTTAAAACACAAAATAGATCTATGCATTTTTAGCAGTAACTGGAGTAAGAAGTTGGCTTACATATATGGATGTTAAACGTGATTTTAAAAAAATGAGATAAGTTACATCAGGTTGAGTTGTTGGGTGGTGGGACAGAGTGATAAATTTTAAAAACTGAAATTAATTTTTAAATGCATATAACCGTCTTGGGAAATTCAGCATTTACGTACCAGTGCCAGGAATTTGCATGAAGAATTTAGACTGATGGCCAATATTCATGGTTGGCTGGAAAAGGAGAGGATTGGCAGGTCTCCATAGTGCATATTAAAACAAGTTTTCCATATGCAATCTGCTTTCTCCCATATTACAGTATTTCTGGTTTTGCTGTTGAAAGATTAGTAAAAATAGTTGTTGAGTGCTTTTGTTAATATCTTTTCAAAATTTTTGAACATTTTGTTTGGCTACATGTTCTGTGGGTTTTTTTTCCCTTCAAAATCCATCTCACTATTTGGAGGCTATTTCTCTTAGTTTTATTTTGTTATCACAGCAAATTTGTACATAGATGGTTTTTGTTGGAATAAACATGTAGGAAAGTAAGGATGAATTTTCAGAAGTTACTTCAGTTTCCCATTCACTTTGTCTTGAAGTAAAGTCTTCATCCTTTTTGATTTTTACCTCCAAAATGAGCATTGGCACAGTTTGGGAGGAGAAGTTAGGACTTGGCAAGACACTGTTTGTCACTGAAATTAAAAACTTCTGTGAAAAGTTTGTCTTATGGTCCTTAGGGATCATTATATGGAACCGGTCTGATACTCTGCAACCAGCAGGTTGTCAGGAAATAATAATATTTACTTATGTGCTTTTTTAATACCAAAATAAGGAATACTTTGTAAATCCTGGAAGAATCTACTCACAGATACTGTTTATATGACTTAGGGTTTTTAAGTTTTTCTCTTCTATAATGTCCATTATTAAAAGAGCCCTTAATGAGGAAATTAGTATCAGGTATGACATAAGGTCAGTGGCATGACAAGTTAGTCAAACTAGGCATAATACATGCATGTAAAAATTACAAGATTATATATATGTAGGCTTTAATATACATAAAGACATAATCTGTAGGCATAATAGATTTAACCATTTCAAGTAGAAACAGTTTGGTGATAGCAGTTCATTTTAAAGGCTGCCCTTGAAGGTCAGTAGTCTTTTTATTTTGTTTTTATTTGATGCAGTAGTATGATATGTTTTTTGAGACAAAACCTTCTAATGAACTATAAATGAAAATAGAGGGAGAAATTACAGTGTAGTGGAGTGTTTTGTTCACCTCTCAGCAGCACTTTGTGGAGTTTCCAGGTTAGGTAAAGGTGACACCACTGAGTTAAGGGGTATTCATTCCAGGTGACTCAGAGTTCCACTTGGTTGACCATAAGAGATTTCCTTTTCTTCTTCAACTTCTTTTAAGTTATTGTACCCTGTAAGTCAACTTGTCTTTGAATCTTGGGGTGATAGAGATGTGGGAGGCAACAGCTGAACTGGCAAGAGTATTTCATAATTACCCTGAGTCAGACAGCCAAATCCAGCATTTCAGACTGGCAAGCAGTGTGCCAAGAAGAATAAATCCTTTTTGCTATGTCCTGGATCCCTTCACCCACTCCTAATAACTTCATCGGCTAAAAACCAAGCAGAGCAGACTCTGTGAAATCTAATGAGTTGAGACCTGCTCAGGCATATTTACTGGGAAAAACTGATCATGCTGATTTAAGAAGGGTAGCGGAAAATCTGTAACTACATCTTTTATTCCTTTTAGTTTTGATTGTGTGAAGTTACCATGTAATTGCCCCATTTGTCTGAATGATCTTTTCTCCTCCTGGCTGGGTTACTGCCATCATCTTGTTCAATAAAAGCCTGTGAATTATGTGTACCAAACACATGCCTGTGGATGGTCAGTGTAATGTGCACAGAGGATCACCAGAGCATGATGCTACAATTAAGGATCTCTTAACTTTTTCAGTATAAAACTTCGATTTGAGAATACATCCATAGCTAGAATTTCTTTAGACTGGGATTTTACATTTAGACTTCGTGATGGGGTGGTAACATCCTCCAAGGTTTTATTTTCCTTGGATTTTTGTGTGGTAGTTGTAACTAAAGATCCAGATTACCCCACATAAGGCAATTTTTACTTCATTTTCACACTTGGAATAAACTTACATTTCTGATGACTATGATTGACATAAAGCATTTATGTGCCTGGATCTTGGATATTATGATAGGCTTATTTTTACTAGATTTTGATTTTATTCAAAACAGGATGACTTTCTTGGAAGACCAGATTTTTGTAGGTTCTTTTGTGTTGTATTTTCTCTATGTATTTCCAAGTATTTTGCAGGATTAGGTTAATAGGATTACAGAAGTACATATTACAAAAGAAGTTCTGTAGAAAAAAGTTAGCATACAGTTATGTTTGCATACTTTGCTTCCTTCAAACTTAATTAAACTTGACATTCAGCAATAATAATTAAATTTACTGACTAGCCAGGAAGTACCTTGTGATCTTTATGAGTGAACATGTATTTGTTCCATACCAAAACAAAGCTATCCAAATCCCCTTGACTGTCCTACACCATAATCATGAAGGTCCTCTGTAAGTACCTATATCAGCTCTCTGAATGAAGGTTTTTTGACATCCAAAAATATCTAGTTAGTATTTTCAGCATTCAGCTCTCTTGCACGTGAATCTGTAATAAGCATTTTGCTAGAGAGGATGCTCCAATTCTGGTAAGACATTGGAGATTTCTGCATGATTACTGTAATTAGGACAAAAGCACTGATGATTGAGCAGACCTTTTACTGTTTCACCAGAGTCTTGTAAAGAAAATAATCTGGAACATAGGATAAAAACTTTGCTAATGCCACTCCTCCTCCTCCCCTCCCCCCAAAATATATTACAGCTGGAATATGCTTCTTGGGTGGACATGACTTAATCAAATTTATGACTCACAGAAGCTTATTTCCAGCCCACAGAACACAAACCAGAGTTCAACATTCTCATTTGCCTCTATGAACCAAACATCTTCCTCTTTCTTTTATCTTCTCTGTTGTGAAGTTGTCTGTAAAAAAGCCAGTCAAATGTGACTCAAATGTTACTTTCTAACACTGAAATAAAAAATGAAGGAAAGCAAAACTTTCATTGGTAAAGCCTCACAATTAATGATTGTCCCATCTGTTGGTGACATTCTGCCTGCAGCCAACAGCTGTCCCTCATTCTCAGCTACACGAGGGGCTCATACATTGAACTCTTACAAAGATAGTGCTTTTATAAATTTTTGGTTGTCTGTTGTTTAGTCTCCTACTAATATTTTCATGATAACTCACTGAGCACTATTAACCAAGTTTGATGGAATTTTCCAAAGAGGTTAAGTGAAATTACATGGAGGGCAGTGGCTGGGTAGAGGTAGAAGGCCTGAATTCACTACCCCACTATAAGAAAGCTGCAGTTTAAGCCTAAAGGTTGTCTCTGTTGCAAGGCCTAAGAGCTGGCAGGAATTCCATGCGAGTTAGCATGAGGGAAGAGCTGAGGGATGGTTTCCAGAGTGTGTGGGGAGAAACAAGGGCCTGAGGGACAGGAAGGGCTGAGGAGCAGTGAGGGGCCTGGTGTGCAAGGGAAGGCTGCAGGATACAGAGGACAATGAGTTTCACTGTTTGCTGAGAAACTTTTTATTTTTATATATAAATTATTTTGTATTGAACATTAAAATTCAGCTTTTAGTGAAAAAATTAAGGTTTTTATAGTTCACATTTCTGCAGGTGATAGGAGATGGAGGGGAATATCAATGAAGCAAAAACACATTAGAAAAATACAAGCAAGCAAAACTGGATGATCTGCAGCTAGATTCAGCAGCCATAGGAGGCTGGCCAGTTGCTGGGACTTGGATGAGCAACAAACTGGCTTCTCTCTTCTGAGAGATGTCTTCTCCAGATCACGTGCTTCTACAAATACTGTCAAAACAGCAGCTACACAAAAAATGAGAAATGACACTGCAGATTAATAAATAAAAGCAAGCGAGCACTTTGTACTTTTACCTGTGGTGGCATTTCCATCCCCTGCCTGCAATTCACCTGCCCCTTTTTGTCCACAGAACCTGCAGTGGGCCCGGGATGTGCTCCTGGGCAGTGGGGTCCCCTGGCAGCAGCTGAAGCACATGCCTGCACAGGGCCTCTTCTGTGAGAGGAACAAGACCAATTTCTTCAATGTAAGTTTATACAGCTGATAAACACACCCATACTTTCTCAGCCCTCACTTTAACACCTGTTTCTCATTTGAGAGCTTTGTGAAGTGACCATAATGTGAATTTCCACACAGACGTGTTAAACAAGCCACAAGGGGCTAAAGGAGAGGAGAATTGTGTTACAGAGATGTTTGCTGAGTAAATATCTCTCTCTTGAAGGGAATCACATTAGAAGGATTCTTTCTGATAAACTTGAAAATATGAGGAGAGAAGCACCAACATTTTTCAATTGTGCATCATTTACCATATACTGGATTGTTGAGCCCTGTATAAAAATTCTAATTTTTTTCTTCTCAATTATCCTCTTGTTTATCATTTCTCAACTAGACTTGCACTTCTCTTGACAAAAAAACATTGCTAGTTGTGCTAAGAAATCTCCTAGGATTGAAAAAGCTTTCTTGTAGTCACCTTTTTTGTAGTGTGGCTCAGCAGAAAAAGTATTTCCAAGTGCCACAGTGAGATAGGAGCACTGTCATAGAGACTGTCCCATGCCTGTGATATCTTCCACAGGGATGTGCATGCCTCTCACTGAGATGGAACACAGAACACTTCTGAGACTTACATGAGCATTTATCTATGAAATTCCCTGCTGTGATTGCCACTTACACACTGCTGTTGTCTTTGGTATCTTTGGCTTTTCTGTGGTATGTTCTAGGTTTTTTTGCCTTCTGTTCTTTTGTGATGAGATTCTGTAGCAATTCTGGCTTGCAGTGTGTGGCAAGAGCCTGGAAATGGTCTGTTTGTCATTCTGGACCATGTTATAGTCCGTATCTGTAATATGGTTGCCTGTGATTGCAGTGACAGAATTTTGTGTCTCTGTTTTCCCATCCAGTGCTTCTGCTTTAATATTGTAATTGTGAAATTTATTTCCATTTTATATCTGTTAACATCTGTCTTCATTTTTGCTGTATGTGGTGTTAATTAGCACCTCTGTGCAAACCTCTGTTTATAAGGTAAGTGCTCTTCTCTGATTATAATCCCTCAGATGGGTTGAATGACTAAGGATTACTGACAATAGGTCGAGATTGTATCATGGATCAGTCTGCAATATAGGGGTTTCTATATCATTACATCTTTCTGGAGAGAACTTTCATTTAACAAATACTGGCAGCCAGCAACTAAGTATTATCCAATTACTCTCTTCCCACACCCCTCCAGTTGGATGGGGAAGAGAATCAGAAAAAAGGTAAAGCTGAGATAAGAACAGTTAAATAATTGAAAGGAAGGGAAATATTATAATAATTATAATAATAGTAGTGAAAAAAGGAGATAAATGAGAGAGAGCTATAAAACCCAAGAAAAACAAGTGATGCACAATACAATTACCACCTGATGAACAATTCTTAAGCAGTTCTCAAGCAGCAATTGGCCCCTCATGGCCCTCTCCCCCCAGTTTATACCCTGGACATGGAATACCAGTGTGAGTCAGCTGTCCTGGCTGTGCTCCCTCCCAGCTTCTAGTGCACTTCCTTGCTGGCAGAGCCTGGGAGACTGATTTAGAGTAAGCACTGCTTAGCAACAACTACAACATCAGTGTGTTATCAAAATTATTCTCACACTGAATCCAAAACACAGCTCTGTACCAGCTTCTAGGAAGAGAATTAACTCTGTCCCAGCTGAAACCATGGCACAGCCTGATAGGATTGTGACCTGATTGATGGCTACATGGCTTTGTTCTAGTTTATTTCCCTGCATTGTCTACCAGCTTTCCCTACAAGAATCCTGCAGTGTGATTAGCTCTTCAAACTGGTGAGCTTTGGCTCAGAATCACATAACACAAGTATTCATGTAGAAATTAATGGAATTACTCAACATGCTTCAAGCCAAGTGTGAACTTTGCATGGTCAAGGCTGGCTTCTTCACCATGGCAGGGTTAATTGTCAAGGGTATTCTGTGTTTTAATGTGAGGAAGATGAGCAGTAGGGAACTGAGAAATGTGTATAAGGGAATGTTTCTACTCTCCCTTATGTAAAATGAAATGTGAATTACCACATTAAGAGAGATAAGCGGTTGACCTAAATCATGTCTAGTTTTTGAATGCTAATGCTAGCTAATTTAACTTATAGATCCCACTGTATCTCTAGGTGGAATTTTCCAGTATTATTTAAAAAAATTGTTATTCCTTATTCTTCGTATTGATACTTCTATACTCGGAAGGATGGAAAGTTCTAGTATAGACACTAGATGGCTGTATAAAAAATCTGTTGTATAAATCAACAAAAACTTAATTCCTCTAACTAATTTCTTTAGTAAGAAATTAAATACACTTTGAAATAAAGGACAACCTTGAACAAATGATATGTGCTGATTCAGTGCAATATATTGGCATTAGTGTTAGAAAAGAGAGGTGTTTGAAAATTCTGTTGTCAGTTTGAACTTGGGTCTGCCAACAGACAAAGATAATGTTAGTCTGGAGACCTCCATGTAGACCACTGCCTCCAGGCTTTAGGAATTTCAGTTTGGGGACTAAACTCCAGTGTGTCTCAGCTGTGGGGACACACACAGAGTGCCTCACACAGCAAAACAGCTTGTTGAGGCCTTTGTCAATCAGTGCTAGCATCTTGACTTATTCCTGCATGCAAGTAGGTTAGTCTTCCTGTTAACAGGTACAGTGTACATTGAGTTTAGCATAAAATATTTTTGTGGTCTCATTTTCTATCTAGCTATATTTTCAAAATCCTCTTCAAGTAACACTCTGTGGAGCACATGGCAGTAATCCAGTAAAGATGACACACACAGAGCACAGTGAGAAAATCCAGATCTGAGAGAGAAAGGGCTACAAGTGCCCATGACAAAAAGCTGGTAGTGTCAGCTGACATTCCATAACTGGACAAACCAAAATCTGTGAACAACTTGGGAAAAAACCTCTCAGTGCTGCGTTGACCTTATCTGGGTTAAATCTCAGCTAGTCTGTTCTCATGCAAACCTCCAGCCAGGTGGTGGATAAGTGACTGTACTGCACCATCTGGGTCTGTGCTCAGAACACACACTGGCGTGTCATCCCTGGTACAGATGGTGTTGCAGCCCACTATCCCAGCTACTGTCTTCACATACAGAGTTGGGTGATAAAACACAAATTATAGCACTCTACAAAAGTAGTCACATCTAATCTTAGAAATTAAATGGCAAACTTAAGATTTTCTAAGCATATTAATGTCCCCGAGGGTTATTTTCAACAGAAACTGTTCAACTAAAGTGTTTATTTTCTTCCGTGAAATGCATTTGGGTTTATTTTTTAATAACTTCAGCCTTTGTGATACAATAGAGTTAAATGAATGTCTCAATGATTTTCTGTAGGTCCTTTACTATTGGAATACCTTTTTCTTCTGAAGCAAATAGCACTGGTGTTTTTAGTCTCTTGTACAGAAGATTGAGGGTTGTTGAAATTACAGCTGACTCAATTTTACAAGTACAAACAATTGAGTTCAAAAGAGAAAGCTAGCGGCTCCTCCCAGACATTTTATAAATCATGCATAGTCCTAGTAGAATTATTTATGAAATGTTTATGATAGCACTGTATGAAAAGAAATAAACCTGGATAAAGCTGTCTCTTGTTAAATTTTACTGCAGAACTGCTGGTCTGGATCTGTGTGTCATGGCCTGTTGTATAATTTGCTGGCTGTCACTCAGCTGTGACTGAAATGAGCAAAATAGGCACATTCACTTAGCCCTGATTTCTTCTCATTTGACCTATTAGAATAACGCCAGGATGCTCAGAATTTTCATTTTTCAGTTCTAAGACAAAATAGTGCTTGCTGCATTATTGTACCGATTTATTTCCCAAGCACAAAAGAACAGCCCCAGTTTTCTAGGAGCAGAGGTTTTGCATGTTCACAACTCTGCTGTGATGGCAGTCATTGTATGAATGAATATTGCTGCTAGACTTACAGGAGCTTTAGCTGTGTTCCTTTAAATTACTGCCAAGTCTGTTTTGTTTGGCCAGTTAACACATTTCTCTATAACCTGCATATACAGGTACACTCCATCTTTTCTCCTATTCTTTGTCTCAGTATGAGTGTAAATATATACAGAGACCTTTTTTTCTTTAAAAATGGAGGCAGGATGGTTTCTACAGTAACTAATTAGAAATTAATTCACAGGGAGAAAAAAAATCCCTAAACATTGCTTTATATAGTAGGGCACTTTTTTGTATGTTCAGATGTCATGGTTGAGCTCCATGAAAGCTCTCCATATGGTTTAATATACACTATTTGTATTTTCCTAGCGCATCTTCTGTGGTAATAATAGTCTGTTGTAATAAGGATGTTGATGTCCATCTTTGGTAACTGTTCCCCACATACAAAAGCTGTGCATACACACTATATGCCAAAATGCAGACATTGACGTGCATGAAGTCTTGTTGCATTGTTGCAGATAATTGTTCTATTTTTGACTCCAAAAGCAATGCAGTATGTTTATTCTCTGCTGTAGCCCCAAAGCTGTTTATTCAGTGGTCTGAGCAAGCAGGGTCAAATTAAGGTGGGGGAATCCCCTGGGTGCCAGAAGCTGTGAGATAGAAGTGATTTGATTTTGTTTTGCCATTGTTCATAGCGGGTGTGACTGTGCACTGGCAGGAGACCTCTGCTG
>WEIV01026932.1:0-18197 GCA_013390005.1 Calyptomena viridis
CTGTGTTCCCTCACAACTCCTTGCGTACCTCCAGTCTCCTCACTGGTGGGTTGAGGAACAGAAAAGGCCTTAAGGCTATGTAAGCACTGCTCAGCAGTGATGAAAATATCCCTGTGTTTTCAACACCATTTTCAATACATATGCAGACCACAGCCCCATACCAGATACTGTGAAGAAAGTTAACTCTGCTCCATCTGAAACCAGCATACACAGACAGAAGCATTCTGTGGTAATTCTTTTTCAGGCCTATAAATACATAGGCAAATATTTTGTTTTCTATATGACAAATTGCTTCCTTCTGTCCATCAGAAAATTATCTTTTTTTTTCTTGAAGTTCTACTTCTAGATCTTTTTGTTAGAATACTCCCTTCTTTTTCCTAATGTAAAATTTTTAATTGTTTTTTTCATTCTTAATACAGAAGTGAAACATTATGGTCTTGAAAACTTCAAATTCACAATGTAAATACAAAAATATTTTACAGATTACTCAGGAACATTCATGTTTTGTGCTAAACCCAAGCACACACTTCTAAGGAAGAGCTGAGTGATACCACTAATTGGTTCAGCATGTTACTTAAAGTGGATCCCAACACAGATACCTTGCTTTGCATTAATTCCTTTCCTGCAGCTGTGTACACAATTTGAAAGCATTAAGTAATGACTGATTCATTGCTTACAATTCTTGCCTTTCTCCATTTTTGAGAGGATAGCTGGTCCTTGGAGCTGACTCAATTGCAACTCTTATCTGTTACTAAATCTGCTGAATCCACATTTTCTGACCAGTCATATACAACCAAAGATGTGTTGGCAGATGCTTGTTTAATGTTTCTTATGGTTAGTGCTGTCCTTTGTTTCTGCTCATCCTTAAGAAAGGACCTTCTGGTAGTCTCAGGTGTTTACTTTATTTTGCTTTAGTTTGTTGAGTAGATGGGAAAAGAACATTCCCACTCTGGTCTCACTCCCTTAACATTATCAATATTTTTGGATCTACTGAATTGTCTCAGGGCAGTTCTCTGCTATCTGCTAAAGACCATTTAATTTTTCCTGAAATATATTAGTTGTTGCTGAATAGTATGCAGTACTCACATTTCCCCTCATTTCATCCTATTGTTGTGCGAGCTTCCCCCTCCCCTTTTCCCAATAAACTAGAAAATGGCAGAACTGGAATTAAAAAAAATAGCAGGAGAGTCCTCAGATTTTCATATGAGCTTTCAGTCTACTTTTTATCACTCATAAAATATAAAGCAGTTTAAAAGATAGTAGGGACCAATTCTATGCAGCTCTTTTTTTCAGTGGAGCATAATCTTCTAAATACTTTTGTGGAACCGAGCTTCGTATCTTACATTTGTAGGAAATTGTTTTGTTCCACTGTTCTTACTGTGGCTTTTAAGCATAATGACCTGTTTACAGTGTGAACTATAACATGAAATTGTACTGTATTTTGACTTAGTGAAGTCTAATTCATTTGTGAAACAGGAATAGCCAGTAAAAACTTTTCAAAAACAAGTAGCTAGCCTCTGAAATGTGTTTTCCTTTTGGTGTTAATGCTTTTAATGAAGAAAAAAAGACATTTTCACATTTTATTAGGATATCAGAATATTTGGTTGATATTCCTTTTTCCCTTACTTGGAATGAGGACTTGAAATTCATCTTCCTATGTCCTATCAGAAAACAAAGAAAACAGTGAATAAAAAACATACCCAGGAAATTTTTTTTATTTATTCAGTAATTTTTTAATAAGAGAAAGAGTTCCAAGAGGAGATACAGGAGATTCCAACAGTTCCAAAATTTGGAGTTTGATTGAACAAGCTTCCATAATAAATGTTTTCTGTCATTTCTCTTTATATGTCTATGAATTTTCTATATGCATTATCACAGCCCATTTTAACAAAATGGAATTAAATTCAAAATGACAGTGAAAAATATTAAACCAGTGTATTTTTTAAAAGCTACAGAATTGACTTTTAATAATAATTGCTATAATTTTTTGTGTGTTTCAGCTATGCTGTACTATAAATGCTAGATTTTTTCATATTCTATTTTTTCCTTTTTCTAATCCATATATGCATTCATTAACTACACAGAAAATTTACTTTTTAAGTACTAGCAAGACAAGCAAAAATTTGGCAATGTCATTTAGCACAAAATTTTTCATTTTTACAGAGAAATGGCTCATTTTTGGCTATATGAGAAAGCACAATTTTGTTAAAACACCTTACAGCTGGGAAAAGTGAAGTATAAATTGCAATTTGCTAGTTTATCAATATTTTTTCTTTTTCCATGATGAATTTATGGGTATTCTAAATATTCCCCAAACCCACTAGACCTTTTGATCATCATCACCATCACTTGCCATCTGCTTCATCACATTTCTTGTCCAACCTTTTGGGCTTTGAGTGTAATATTATTGAACAGATGGTCATCAAATGATATCATTGTGTTCTGAGTGGTTAGCAGTTTCAGAGGCTACCCTAATATCTTAGGCAGTGATAGTCTCTAAAACTGGAAAATCTCAGCAAAAGTATGCAGGACGTGAAAGCATCTACTTCATTAAAGTAATCAGGTCAAAGAGAATTTTAGTTCAAAGGCAATAAAATGTCACAGGGAAAAGATAAATAAAACATAGAGACACAAACCTCATAAAGAAGATAATAATTATGACTAAAAGGCTTCAGTCAATAATTGATGGGCCATTAAGAAACTGCAACCACAGTTTTGGAGAGAGACAAACTGGGTTTAATAACTGATAAGACTGGAGAAACAAGATGAACATGAGCATTATAAATATTTGAGGGAAATGTGGAACTATGCAAAACATACTAAGAAATGCTTAGAGGAAGGGTCAAAGGTGAAGAAGAGTGGGAATGGTGAGAGAAAAAGGAGATGGGAAATAAAGAGAGGAAAGATAAAGAGGATCCATCCAGTTGCATGTAAGCAGACTGTTTGTCAGTATACTTACCTGACTGAGCCTTGAGCCTGATCACCAGTCTTTCCTTATTTTCTTTTGCTTTAAAAATTCCTTTCTTAACATTCTTTCTGTGTAATTTAATTCTCACTGTTTCTCCATGTGTGAATGCTGCAAGATTTCATAGTCAGCAACTGGAGGAACCAAAGTAAGTGAAAACAAGTCAGCAATTGAGTCTGTGGTATCTACTGGGTGGATTTGGATGCAAGAGAATTCTAGGTGCTTGTGCCTGGAGAAGCAGTCGTGTGTCTACAAGGCTTATATGCATATATGACAGTATCCCTAAGGGGCAGTAATGAGAGGGACTTCAGTATGCTTATATTCACTGATTACATGATTAATACAAATTTACCACTGATCAAGTGCTGACTGATTATGTCTAGAGTCTAGTTCTGCACTTTCAGCTTGCCCCAAATGAAATCCAGTTCTGTCATCTCTACATTTTAGGGCACAGTGAGTAAGTAATTTTAATAAGGTAGGTTTGTTTTCTTTCATTTATAGGTAAATAAAACCTTACATTCACATTTAAAATACATTTTAATTGAACTGTCATTAAGAGCATCTCTGAAATACAATAGTAGATATCAGAGAATTTTCAAAATATGATACATTTTGTTTTCATAAAATCAGAGAATTATCAAGGTTTGAGGAGACCTTTAAGATCGTTTGTCCAACTGTCAACCCGGCACTTTAGGCCCTAAACTACTAAACTACACTATCCAGTGCCAGATTTTTAAAATAAATGTTGTTGCTTATTATCCGTATTATTGTTCTTTCTTAGGGAATATCACTTCAGGGTTTGTTCTGTATAAAATATTTAATTCAAACTTATGATATTGCTCATGGCTGGGACAACCTTTCTCTGTCATAACTATTTTGACATATGAGAAGTGGCAATCTTTCTGGAGAAGAGCTAGTAATTTCCCCTGGAGAGAAGGATTTCAGAGAGCTATAGTGTCTGACAACCAATTTTTTTGCACAGTGGGGTTGCTGTCAGTAGTCACAATCTTTTTTATAAGAAAGCAAAGGACAGCAGAGGCAGCTAAGACACACTATAATTCTTGCAATAGGTTGCTCAACAGGGGTGAAGAGAGGTCCAGAAACTCTGCTTGAGATTGTGTGGGGCTATGCAAAGGTCATGTAAAAGTGAGTAAGTCTGAGCATAGTCTCTGGGCAAAAATCTACCTTGATCTGTCAGAGGACTTGAGCCAGATAGAGCTCCAGAGCAAGTATGTCATGGCAGATCTTGAGTTCCAGGTGCTAAGCAGCCTCTCATACGGAAGATGTGCTCTGGCCAGGGTGCTGAATTGCCCTGGGAAGTAGCTGGAGAAACAGGTGAACAGATCATACCACAACTGGGAGGACAAGCAAAAATGTTATAGGGTCTTCGCAGAGAGTCTGCAGGGGCAGAAGCCTGAGTCCTGTGGTATAAAGAAAGGAGAGATGCACAAAAGAGTTTGTGCAAAAATAGCAGTGGATGCAGACTCCCAAAGTAGGGATGTCTGGAAACTTGAGACGTTTAGGAGCGTAATGAAGGATCATTTTCCACTTGTAGGTCTATCGCTTCAGACCTTGTATAGTGCTATAGAGAATGGTGATGGTGAACAAAGCCTGTCACAGCAGGCATCAGAGTCAGAAAAGCTTCAACGAAGTGACTGCATAAAGAGAAATATCCAGATGAAACTCACTGGAGACTCTTCTCTGGGAACAAAAGAAACCAGACTTCAACCTGACAGTAACAGGTTGACCTTCCCTGGATGCCAAGTGCCCACATGGTCTCTTTCCCCCTCCCCTTTTCCCAATAAGAAGAAAACAACTTATGGATTTTGAGGTAAGGCAGTTTACTATAAGCAAAATGTTTGCACATGGAAAAAGCAAAGCAGGAAATTCTGATCTCTACTTCCCATTCATGAGGTCAGCTCATGTCCTGAGAAGCAAGGCTTCTACACATTGGTTGTCTTTTCAGCAGGTGGCTATTGGAAACAACCAATGCCCCCCACCCCCTGTTCCTTCACTTAGATTTATATCTGAGCTGTTGTCATACAGTATGGAATATCCCTTTGGTCAGTCTGGGTCAGCTGGATTGCTCATGTCCCCTCCCAAAATCTTACCCTTGCCTGGCACTGTCCTCACAGCAGTCAAAACATGTGGAGTGTTATCTCATAGCACTGTTAAGGATGCTATGGGCTCAGATAGACCCAGTACTCTTACCTGTTTTGGGAGATCTGATGCTTGTGGGGAGCTCAGACCTAGGAGGATGCAGAACGGCCCAAGATCTGTATGGCTTTTGGAGCATTGCTCTTTACTGCTTAGCCTTGATGTGCACTGATTACACTGTCAGAGCAGACATGGAGTGTATCCAGAGATTTGAAAGTTTTTGGGATAAGACTGAAGAGTATAGCAGTTCTGGTGACACATCTCAATAATGCTATGACAGGGGAAAGGAGGAACTAGTGTATCTAGTAGACTAACTCATTGTGTACTGGTTGCGTCTCAAATTGGACTTTGGCTTTTATGAATATGTTACTCTGATTGAATAACAAGGATTGTTGGGAAAGGACCGATGCATCTGACAAGGTGAGGCAAGAGTATATTTAGAAACAGGCTTGCTAACCCAGTGAAGAGATCCTTAAAGAAGTTACACTGAGGAATGGTTCTCTAAGTGCAGAAAACCACTTTTTATGCAAGATTATTAAGAGGAGTTAGGGTTCATTTCACTTAGAGGAAGAATCATTCTTTTTATTTTGCATAGAAGAATCATTCTTTTTATTTTTTCCCACAAACAGCTTGGATGTCTCTCCTTCTCCAGCCTTTCAGAGTAGTTAACAGAAAAGACAACTTGTACACAGACAGCCTTGAAACCCCTGTGAGAGGTGGCCAACGACAGCATTAAGAAGGCTTGTAAAGGAAAAAGTTCTTCAGGCCCAATATACATGCCATTATGTTCAGTGTTCTCACCTTCGAAAATAAATTTTCCTAAGTGCTTCCACTGCCTGGCATTTTGGGGGTAGCTGGGTTGTCTGTCTTCACAACTTCTTATAACCTAAATTCAATGAAGGCATGGCAAGCCTTCATTCCAGTGAGGAATTGCCTGGGAACACTGTGATAGCCAAGGTTCTCACATTCCCCTTCTGAAACCAGCACAATAGACAGCCTAGTTCAAGTATCTGTGTATATGCATGTAGCAAGGGAAACACACAGTGATTAGAAATCCATGCACAATTTCAATACTATGGCTTTTTTGAGATTAAAAAGACATAGTGGACTTCCTTGCATGTCTTCAGTGTGGCAGCGGGTGAACATAGTCTTCTTAGGAAAGACCAGCTTGGGAAGTTAAGCAGGAAGAGGTGTATTTAGTACAAAGCAGTGGGTAGAGTGCAAGCAGCTTTGGAGTGGTGATGAGAAATTCAAGACCCTGGGTGTAAGGATCCTAAGATAGACAAACAAGGGAAATGAAGTAGTGAGCAGTATCATCAAGCCTGATACAGGATGGAATTCACTTCACTTAACTATTGATGTATAAATGGTAGATAACTCCTGAATTGGTCCTTCTGGTTTCTAGTTTTCAGATTTCCTTACACCTGTCTGTATTAACACTTGATTAGACTGAAATCTAATGAGTCTCGTGCAGTCTGTTACATAGGCAACTTTTCTTTAATGTTATTTGGACAGCCAACTTGCCCAGCCAAGTTTTTGTCATGTCCACAGTGACAGGATCAAGGCCTGGTTCACCTTGTCAAAGAGCTTACTTCTAAACCAGGTTGGCTACATGAGATATGTTTCTCTTCACTTATAATGAGCATAAACTAAATTGTTATTTTAACTGTAGACATGCATATTGCAGAAAATTATAGTTAGGTGAATCCCACCTACATTGTTGCCCTAAATTCATAGTCAGTAAGTGACTCAAAATGGATACAATAGTCAGCCCAGTGAAACCCACTGCAAGTAAATTAAGAAAATACAATAAAAATAAATTGCTCATCTACAGAGTAAAGGCAGAAGTTGCCAGACAAATAAAAAAATGAGCTACTGAGGCATTGCCTGTTCAGTATCCAATTATAGAAGTCCACTTTGTATATAAAAGTAAGAGAAAAAAAATCTCAAGTATGGCATTTTGTTTTCTTTTCATTCTATTGTTATAACATGAAAAGTAGAAGAAATTAATGCAGACACTTGTGTATGAAGACAGTTCCACTATACATACTGTTCTGAAATATAACAACAATAGTATTCAGAATATGTATGTATTCTAAAGGAACAAACTCCAAGAAGAAGTAACTGAAACTTTAAATATCAGTCCATTCAGTGGAGAAGACTAATAAAATTCAGACTGAACCCTTATTACTCACACTGGTTTTCTGGGAGAAAAAAGTGTTAGGTGAAATATTTTTATCTTTCTGAAAGGCCTTAATTTTCCAGAATAGCTAACATTTACCTGAGCAGATGATGAGGCAGCAGTATAACAAAGAAAATAAAATTAAATATTTATTGAGAAGAAAGAAAAAATATATCTGGTTTTCAAAGTAAGAGACATACCTCCTTATCTTTTCCTTGCCAAGAAAACAAAATCTAAGACTTAAAATGTATTTAAAGTAAGTAAACTCTTCTACCATCACTTCTGTAATTTTAGTGAACAAATTGGAATCAAATTACCATTCTCTCAGGGAGGGGGAGGGAAAGGCTTTTTTTTTTTCCCCAAAGACCTGTGTGATTTACATATTTCACTTCTATATATGTGATGTTTCTTATCTCAAAAAAAACCCCTAAAACTCTCATATTAGAAGAGAAAATCTAAAGAGTTCAAGAATCTTCAAATCACTTGTTTGCCTTTCCCAGTGCAAAACTGTTACTATTTTACTGCTCTTAATATTTTTTCCTGCTGTTTCAGAAATGTATGTAATAATCCTTTAATATCAGGTTGTACTCTATATGAAGAACCCTCTTTAAGATTTCTAGCTAGCAACTGCATTGAGGAAAAGGTATATGTCCAAATTTATTAGACTCTTTCCCTAAAAATAAATCTCTGTATTTAGTCATAATTTGCTGCCTCTGAAGAAAAAATATTGATTATAAATACTTATACACTGGAAGGCATTCAAAACAAGTAAGTTCTCATCACTGATATAGTATTAGGACACTAAAGCAACAGCAGCAGGAAGAGATGCCCCCAGAGCAAACCGCAATTTTCAGCATACTCAAACCTACCTCCCCACCTCCATTTCGCTTCATTGTAGCTGTCTCTGCTTCACTGCCCTCTGTTAAAATGATCTCAGAGCTGCACTTTCTGCCTGCCAAGACTTCTGTTCAAAACTAGTTAAATGAAAAAAAAATACAAAAAACAAACAAACTCTGTAAAGAAAGAAAAAGTGAAGTATCTTTCAAGTTGCACTGGAGGTAGAGGCAGAACTTCCTACACTTGCAGGTCATTGTCAGGACACCTGCACCTCTGTGCCAGAGGGCACCTGGGAAGCATGGCCAGCTGTGGAATCTGGAACACTACTTCAGGCACACAGCACACTGGGAACATGAGACAGAAGGCAAATGGAGACAGAAAGAGTTGGGATAATTGGAGTTGAATGAATGTTCCTATTAACCCTAACCATTGGAAGTGTTCCTTTATTTACTCTTTTTTTTTTTTTTCTGCCCTGCAGAGGTACTCCCGTATCTGAATTTATACGGCCTTCTACGAATATATACTCTGGTATAATTCAATTTTATGAGTATTTAGAGTCAATGAAAACTAAAGTAATCAAATGAATTGAAATATACAGAACATTTTAGAGGATATTCAATTATATGTATATGTTTATTGTAGCACTAATTTTGGGGCTGACATCTGTTTCAGTTTAACTAAAAACTTTCTTGGCAATATCTGCTTGAAAACACAGCTGATATTCAATCTTATCTTCTTTAACATAATAACCTGTACAGAGAGCCTGCAATATTTTTTGTGTTATTACTTTCTACAATTTATTTTTTGTCTTGAAAAGTAACGATGCATTTGGTGGTTTCATGATTGCTATTGTTAAGTCTTGTGCTCTGAACTCTTAAAAATACTTTCCATAGCAGCCAACAATGATCACAGAGTCATCTTCTAAACAAATTTGGAGGAACTGTTTGTTATATTCCTTAAAAACAAAATGATTAATTAAAATATTTCTGTTTTGGAATTTTGTAAAAGGTGATAGCATTTAAAAACTGTATCTGCTATCTACAGAGTAATCTTTTAGCAACTATTTTTTTTAAAGATTGTTAGTACTCTTCACTCTTCCTTTTGTTCTCTTTTGGATTTTTTTTTTATTTGTTCATTTATTCATCTGATTTTACTTATGTATTTAGACACATTTGTAAAATATCTGCAATTATATTCCTATATAAGTGAAGGAAATTGAATGAGTTTTGCCCAAAGAAATGAGCTATTTCTCCCCCAGATTGTGCAGACCAGATTGCTTTTTATTCCAGAAAAAATAGAGAGAGAACTGTTTAGTCCTTTTCCTCTCTTACACAGAAAATACGATCCTTGTGATTACTTACGCCTATTTTCTGAGAATATTTCTTTACATCAATGAAACAGACTGAGTTTAATCTAAATAACACTGCCACAGTGTTTTCTTACTGCTCTATCTTGTAAACAGCAGCTTTATGACTGCTTCAATCTCTGGAGACATTTCAAATCGTGTAACACCCCAGGCTCTTATCATGAGCTCATCGAAGGGATTTTACATGAAAAACATACAAGGCTTCAAAAATCCCCCTGATGAATTTATTTAAAGGGTCTTCAGCTCTTTTATATCTTGAGGTCATGCGTGGGAAAAATGCTATGATCCTTTCAGAGGGTCAAAACAATACACTTTCCTGGCAAACTCTGGAAAATAAGGTAACTTGGCAAAAATTAAAACAAACATTCAATCAACATAAAGCATTTCACAAAGCATTGACTTAGCAAATTCCAACCCATCCAGGTTTAAGCTACCCATGCAGCAAGAAAAGGAAATTAGGAGATGAGGTAGAAGTAAAGAAAGAGAGAAAGAGAGAAATATAGCTTTCACCTAAGATCCAGTGTAGATCCAGCTACCAGGAGTTCAAGAATGACAAGGCCATGAACCTGTCATGGCATGGCACTATGGTGGCCATGTGGTGCTGATTTTATTTGCTCTGGACTCCTATGGCCACTACCACCAGGTGTGGCTTCCCGTCTGCCAGCCATATGGGGCTGGGGTTCCAGGATGTGTTGTGTGGGATTTTAGGAGTGTCAATGGCTAATAGTAATTCTGGACTGGACTGAAAGCTCCAGGGATAAGGTGAGAGGGGGATGGGGCAGTCCTCCTGGCGTGCCAGTGACTGACAGTTGCACCAGTGGCTCTCAAGGAGATGGGGCTAGGAGGGGAGAAGTGCACTGTCCTGCATTGGAAGAACTTGCCCTTCCCTTTCCACCCACAGGATTGTTTCAAGCCATTTATAAATTTTATAGCCTTTTTCAATCCCTTACAAATGGAACAATCCAAACTTGTATGACAAAAATTATTATTGAAAATGTTTGTAGTGTTTCTGCCAGTCCACTGAATCTATACTTAATTTTTATAGGGTTTTTTTTTAATCTCTTCCTACCCAGTTAGACATTAAAATGTAAGCTTAGTTTCAATTATGTATGCAAATGTTACACAACTGAGTTCAGGCAATTTATTGGATTATACATATTTTTAAGAGCTGAACTGAAAAATAATAAATTTTCCACATTTTCTAAGGTTTAATGGGATACAAAAATAATCTAATTTGATTTTTCTATGGCACTTCTCATAAAGTTTCTCCTAAACACTCTAATACAGGCACAGTGCTTAGGTATTAGAACATCCTTTCAGTTATGAGGAGAGAAAACTCTGTGTCTCAGGAAGGGAGCATGAGAAATCCAAATATCTTTATCTTGGTTTCAGTGTTGGAGACTCATACAAAGACAAGAAATTCTGATTATGTGTTATGATACCAATGTCTATGTTATCCTGCCAGGTAAATGGTGTTTCCATGTGAAAAGGCTGGACACTTTCTCAAGTACCTTTTGACTTGGATCTGAAAGAAAAGTGTTTACCAACCCAAAAAATATATGTTGGTGTTTGAGCTAGTGGGCAAGATAGGGTAGCTAGTCGTAAGAGAGGATTTAGTGTACTGCTAAGAAAAGAGATCTGTTCGTGCTTTGAGTCACATTATACGACCTCCATTTGATGTTCATAGTAAAGAACTGAAAAGAGTGAAAACTTACTGTGTCAGTCTTCACATCTGAAAGGAAAAGAGAGGATGGAAGAAAATAATCCTGAAATATGTTACTTAAAATTGGCTTGTAGTCATTCTCTCGCATAGATCTGCAAATGTTAAGGCAAGACTTGCTATCTTGATCTTCTCAAATGTAAACAAGAAAGATATGAACAATGGCCTTATACCATCACAAATTTCAATGCCAGAGATGACCACTCTGAAGGCTCAGCTTGGTGCTTCCTTTTCAAGTTCATATCATATGTAACGTTTATCTGAAAGACTTGATTAAAGCACTATACTTTTAAAGACAGCTAAGCTCATTTTAAAGACTGCAAGCACTGGTTAATCCACTGACTCCTGTGGAAGTTTTTCCAGTGTTTAATTACCATCACAGCTAGGAAAATATACCTTATGATTGATTATTTTCTCATTTCAACTTCCAGTCACTTAAGCTTCTAGTTTTGCTCATGTCATCAGTGCTCTACCACAGTGATCTCTCCTGGTCCTTAACTCATAAACCATTAGTTGTATTTTCTCTTCTTTGTCCAGATGCAGAGAGGAGTGAGAGAGTGGCTTTTGTGGGTACCTGGTGTCCAGTCAAGATCAACTCACTACAAGGTCAAGCAGAGATGCTTCTGTGAAGAGCAAACTGATAGCAGGGCTTGGGGAGACAGAAATAAACTTCTTAGGCAGCATAAGGGAAAAACATGTACAGAGGAAAGGGCAAAGTGGTTTGTGAGCCTTTTGTTTTTGATACATCTTATTGTTAACTTTGAGGCTTCTTTCCATAAACTTGATATTAACATAACTTGAGTTAATATTTCAATACAAGATGGATTCCTATATATTTAGCTTGTTAAGTTTTGTAATGCTTCAAGGAAAGAGTTTAGACAGATTCAAAGAGCAGTCTGATTTGAGGTTCTGACAGAAAAAGTGATAATAACTCTTATCAGAAGTAAAAGATTCCCTATTCCACACCAACAAAATGATACTTCATTATTATTGGATTTTGCTGTGTTACTCTAGGGCTTTTCATGGTAATAATTTCATTAGAATAACTCGTTTGTTTGTTTCTTCTCTAATCCTCACTTTATGTTTCTCAGATATCTGAGAATCAATATACCCTGAAAATAGTTTATTTGCCTAAGGTCAGTGAGTTGTCCTAAAGAGTATCTAACAGATCCAGCACTCAGAATATTTGAAATAGTATTTGCTTATTTTGGAATTAAAAAAAAGACCATAGGTAAATAAAAACCATTTATTTATTCAATTAAATTACCTTTCCATGCTATTTTATTATTGGTAGAAATTTACCTGGAAATGAGAGTGTCTTAGCTACATGCATTTGCAAAATATTTTAAAGTCGAAAATTTGTGTTACAACTATCAAACAATTTGCTGTAGCATGCTTTTGAATATAAGTTGCCTATAAATATACATAACTTTGTAATTTAAATGAAAAGTGTTGCAATATTGGAGACTATGGGCAATCTCTCTCAATCTTTTTTACTTTAAAAATGAGTTAATTTAGAACAAGATGCAGGTTTTGTGGTTTTTTTCCTATTCAAGGCCAGACATAGTAGAACAGATCTCCTTGGTGTAAGTTAGCACAACTTCTTAAAAAGCCATATGCACTAATATGCACTAGAAAATTATTTCTATTTTTCACATGACTTAAAACAATTTTTCAGTATTGAATTAAAAAAAAACCACTTCAAAATGATATATTTATAATATCTACTTGGAGAGTGTTTTTGAGGACATTGCTTCTGCACCTTATCGATGTGCCTTTGTGATTAAATATATTTGAGATATTTTATTGTCAATATAAAAATATATTAGTCGAAAGATTTGAGTCATAGTTTAAGCTGGAGCTACTTAGGTGCATTTGCATATATAGATAGTGTCACATTTTTAATGTTATCTTTAAAAAGACAAAACTATAATTAGTAAAATATTGATCTCTTGGAAGACTGTCAATAAAAGGTAATGTTGAATTATATAACAAACATTGCCATTATTCCTCCATATTGTGTATAGCTACAGAGATGAAAAGAATAAATGAACTTGAATACTATATACTATACTATACTTGAATATTATGCAAGCTGTCATTTTCAGGCACAAGAACGTAAAATAAGTATCATTTCAACCTTTATTTCAGTTTCCTTACTTCTAGGAATTTAAACCTGAATATTAATGCACATTTTGTGATTCAATTTCTTCTACAAATATACTTACCTGCTTACTATGTTGTATAATGTTCATTAAAGAAAAGCAGTGAAGGAAAATGTAGCAGGACTTCTTACAAAGGCTAAAATGAAACTCTTATGAAGACAAGAGTGAGTAATGCCTCAGTGCTAACTGCAAAGGTATAGCCAGAGCACATAAACAGTGTGAAACCTCATTAAGCGCTATTAAAATGTGCACTTACAATTTATTTGGTCAGATAGATGAATAAAAAAGTGTAGTTATGTTAGCCTCGACTGTCCATCTTTGCTTGTCAGCAGGAAGTATTCTCATAAGATTTGGTTACTGAATAATGTGCAATAAATGAAGGCTTCCTTTCAAGCTTCAAAGAGCAATAGATATTCTACATACAGGAGAAAATAAAAATAAAATGTGGCTTTGATGTTTTTATAGCTTTACAGAAAAAAATTATATTAAAGATTATGCTTGCAATTAAAAAAAAAAGGAAATATTTATGGATGTTTTAAGAGTGTTCCAGCAGAAATCATAGTTTTTGCTTCCTATGTGATCAAATAATTTCTGTATTCTCAAACTTAAAAATACACTTCTGAAACTTACACTGCTCTGTCAGTTTCTGCAAACTATATTCATAGTTCAAAATCATAACACAAATAATATTTGTCAACTATTATATTCATTCTTTTATTTTGTAACTGAGTGGTTTAGTTTTCCAGGGTGAATTAGACATATGCTAGAACTATTATGACTGCTTTCATTAATAATACATTAATGTGAACTAAGCATCTACTTCATCATTTAGCAAATGTGATGGGATACCAAGAAAATGGACCAATGGTCAAAGGAGATGGATGTGTCCTCTGATAAATGTATTTTATTGCAATCAGTGTTCTCATTTAAAGATAGTAAATCAAGAACATGTGTCCCCATCTTGCTAAGTCATAAGCATATATTTAATTTAAAATAATCAGTAATGCCACTGATTTTAGCAAATTTAGAATACAATCTCTTTTTTACACTTTCTCTACTTTTCTAAGAGCAGACAAAGCAGCTGACTCCACTTTTTGAAACTAATTCTACTAATTCATTGATAACATCAATGATTTCCTTCTCTTTAAGACAACTCATCCAAATGCTGCAACAATGTCATAAAGAGTGTAGAAAAGGCCAGTGCTATTCTGAGCTCCAGCAGTGATTTTGCAGGCATTGACTTTCTGAATGTTCTCATTTGTACAGAGGTGCATTAAAGGTTTTGATATCTGGATCAGTCTGGATATACCTGCTGGGACTTAACTCAGCTTTCAGCTGATTCCCATGCTTTACATTTATTTCTATTTAAATTACAGTGTGAGAACTTACGGAGTAAACCTGGACCTTGCCCTGATTAGTTTACAGATATTACAGGAACATGAATATAGGAACTAGCCAAGTAGTTAAGACATTTAATGGTAATTTTTTTTTGGCAGTACTATTAAATAATGCTCAGTCTTGATGTATTTTAGCTTTACATTTACTGCAACTAGATCTGAGCAGGTTTTTATACAGAATTGAAGCAAAATATGTTTTTTTTAATTCTTTGCCTCTAGCTAAAAAAGTATCTTGTCATTCTGTGCAAGTACGGAATGACTAGCTCTAGAAACTTCAAGCTCAATGTTCATTTAAAGGAGATCAGAGTTTTGGTGCAAAGTAAAGCTTTGCTATATTAACATTAAATGTCTCTTGAATCAAAAATGACACTGGGAAGTAAAATTAGTGTATAAAGGATAAGACTTAATAGTTACTTTTTTCTTTCTTTTTAATAGCCTCATGATAGATTTTATTTTTTTAACTTGTCAAAAAATTCAGGGCCAATAATTTTAATAAGGAAAAATGTTTATATTTTGTGTTCAACTAGTCTATCTGAGACCAATTAACTTTCAGAACTGTAAAAGTCTGTAAAGATATATTGGTATTTATATAATAATATACTAAAATACATACATGCATATTTAAAAATTCTCATGAACATATTTTTTTAAAAACAGCAAAATTAGGTTGTGGTTTATTCTGTTTCTGGATCTCCTCTAAACATGTCTAGGAACATGGTCACAGGAACCCAGAAGACAGTCTGAGCATATACTACATGAAAACTGCCTAGGGAACTTTCAGATAAAAAAGTCAATACACATCAATATTAGTTTTTTTCATAATCCTGCAGTTGTTGAATTGCTACCACCATTATTTAGGGTACTGAAGTCTAACATTTACACAGTGCCCAGAGCCATCATGCTAACACTGAGCTGAGCTCATGTCTACTGTTTGGAAGACTGGAGTCTAACTATAAATCTCACCTGTTTCCCACAGTCCATTTCAGTATTATACATTCTTCCTAGTTTGTAGCTGTACATCTCTCAACAGTAAAAATACTGGATTTATTTCTGAGTGAATTTTTAACATAGGTGACTCCTTTTAGATGTCACTTCCAGTTACAATTTAGTTCCTAGCATTTTGTCTGTCAGTATTCAAGTTGCTATTTTTAGGTATATCTGTTCTTTTTTAACAAATGCCTCTGCCAGAAAATATTAAACTGCTCTAGAGTTTTTATGCTGTCAACCTTAGAGCTGCCTTGTCATAACATTACCATATTAAAACAAAAATCAAGAAGAAAGAATTTATCTTTTACCTTAAGTTGCTCTAACACCAGTAATGACAGCTGAAGACGAGGAATGCAGGAAAAGGAGTCCACTCTTCGATAAAGGGAGAAAAAAAATTCCAGTGTTTGTATTACCAGTCTGTGTTAAACGTAGGTGGAAAACAAGACAATGGAAAATAGAGGTTTGATCTTGCAGAGATCTGAACAGCTTCATAACATGCTGACTACAGCCCTTTTACCATTCAAGATGATGGATTTAAGGGAGGTTTTGTAAAAAGGGTTACTGGTAAGCCAGCTCAAGATAATGAATTTTTTTTTTCATTACACCTGTTCTGAAATTGTCTGTATTTGATCTCTGTTATTTTCAGAGCCACATGAACTGTGCAAATCTGTGTCAAGGGTACTCCATTCACAATGAACTCCTAGTCACAAAACTGCATTGCAAAAGGTAAATTTCCTGGGTTCTTTTGTTTTTCCTTTCAATTATTTTCTGCTTCACAATAAAACATTATAAGTATTAACAATAAACAACGGTAAATTCTGTCCCCTCACATACATCAGTGCAAGGAAATGTTTGGCTCTTGCTTTATCACTGCAATTAAGATCTGGCTGAATGCCTACACAATCAATGCAAACATTTTCAAAACATCTTTATGAACTATATCAGTGTGTTAATGTTTAATAATAAGACCAAAACATGACACATTATGCCAGTATCATAAAGTGGCACTGACGATTGATTTGCAGATGTTGTATTTATCTCACCATCACAAGCCACCCCCACACACCTTTCTAATTTCCCTACTCTTCCCCAGTGTGTAGGGTCATAGAGTCATTTGGTCTCAAAGTTCCTGCAAAATTGGTTTTTTTTCTTCTATGTGAATATAATATTTGGTAGGGACATTCCTAGCCTGTTTTTCCTTAGTTAAAAATTTAACATATGTAAAGATGTGTAGTAATAGCTAGAATTTTTAATTATGGTAGGGCCATCTATTATTATTTCACAATAAAAGTTTATAGAATTTGTTGGGTTTTTTTTTCTTTAAGCAAAATCTGTAGTTGTTTAGACATGAACAACTGCACTCCTGTAGTGTTACAGAAGAGATCTGATTTTTTATTTTGTTTTTATTTAGATCTCTTTTTTCTTTTCAGAGAAACATTCTTTAGACCATAGTTTGCAATCAGTGAATATTTATATTAGCAGCAATTATACCCAACTAATTATCTTATCACAGAGGAAAAGGTTAGAATTAAGTTTCTTCATTGGACACCTGCTGTGTAGATAATTAAGTATCTCTATGGTTTCTTTCATTATTGCTCTCAATAATAGCTAAGTACCAGGGAAAATAGCCATGATCAGACACGATTTGAGGAGATACAAGGCAAGGAGAAAAGGTAGAGACAAAGTTTTCAAAAAGGGGCACTAGAGCCTAGATTCACCACCTTAAACCCAAATTGTCTGGGGGAGAACTGTGGAGACAATCAAAAAGCAACATCATCAGGAAGGAGCACCCTAAAATATAGAAAAAAGAGCATTCTCTAAAGGTGCCTTGGGTTACACTGTGGTGATTTTCTGTAATGTCTTCCTCTATCCCTGTGTCTCTTCCTGATCATCCGCCCAGGGGCAAAGCTGAATAATTGCTCATGCTCTTGTGCTGTCCCTCCAAAATAATTTTTAAATCATGCGTCCATTTAGATTACTAGTTTCTAATTAAACATCCCATCTTCCCTGCAGAACTGAATTGGTATGTGCTGTAAAATGTCACTTACTGTGTACTATAGACTTCTTCCCATCCCATCATCATCTAATATGCGTTGACTTTAACCTCTCTGGAAAGGCATCTGTCTTCTGTATCTAAATTCAGTTACTCAAAATAAGTCAGGGCTCACTAAGAATCATAAGGTTCCTGTATGACATATAGAGATAGGCAGAAGTTTTTGAACACTTCTACAAAGTGAATTGTCGTATGGAAACTCAGGCCTGAAAGTTAACTAAAGTATTCCTCTGATACTTTTCAAAGACACCAACATCTTTCCTTTCCCTGTGTAATCAAAACATTTATGATAGTTTGCTTGTCACACAGCTAAAAATTTATTCAGTGTAAGTTTCTGAGCCTTACATAGACTGGACCTTACATAGAGT
>WEIV01026932.1:24120-41290 GCA_013390005.1 Calyptomena viridis
TGAGTGGGATCAAAGGAACGGGGAGACCAGGGCAGTCCATTTACAAGCAGGGCTAATAGGGGATAACTGGGGATAACAGAACTGTATGTAAAATGAAATATGGATATATAAACTTGATAATATACACAGCCACACAAATTACCCCTGAAGAGTCGAGAAGTGATTGGCTACCTATGAAGAACTACAGGAGATGTTCTGGTCCGATTTTATTTCAGCATGCCTCTTGGTGAAGTCTGGTACAATGACTTTTAAAAAATCAGGAATTAAGCCGAGATATTTCAGTCATGTCAGTTCTAGTTCATGCAAATTATTCTAAGACCAAGCAGGGCCAGTCAGCATACTATTCAAGAGGATGCATGTGTGAGTCATTCTGAATATGTAAAAATCCTGTATTTTACATTATAGAGTCAGTCAGTCTCCCACTGTACACCCCTTTGTTCTGTTTACAGGGGGCCAAAGTGCTATCTATTTTTTACTGTGGCTTCAAGGACAAAGGTAATAAACTTTTTTCTTGTTTCCTATATGATCCTTTCCTGTTTTCATTACAGAAAAGCACAATAAAAACTTGTTGACATATTTTGTCTCCCACTCCATAACAAATGTACAGGAATACGGAATTCTTGTTACCTTTATCCATTTTAATCAATTTTTCCATTATTATCCTTGCTATTATGTTTATCTTACACTGAACTATCACAACATTGTTTATCCTAAAGATTTTGGGATAAATTATCCAAAGTTTTTTGCCATTAATCTTAACACCTAATCTGTTTTCTTTCTCCATCTTCCTCCATTTCTTTTCTTCTGCATAAACACAGAGCTGAAGATATAACGACATAGATAACAGAGCAGGTGGGCACACCCCTTGTTGTCTCCCAGACTTGGGCTTCCAGTTGGATAAAATACTGTTATGCTGTATGGTGATTTTGTCCTTGTTCTGGATAGGACGGGATTAAATTTTTCAGTACCCAGGAGAGGACATGGCCAGGACCAGAAGGTTATTCTATAACACCTCATGTCATTTCCAGGCACAGGGAGAAGGGAGTCTATTCCAGGGAGAAGGCGTCCCTTCTGGGTAGGTGGAGGGAGTGGTCAGGTATTTTTGTTTCTGTGGGAAACATTTTCCTCTTTCTTGTACCTTCTGTCATTATTATTGTTGCTGTTGCTGTCACTCTTTGTTTTCTTATCTCATTGCTGTTTCCAGTAAATTATTCTTAACTCATGATATTTACCTAGCTGTTTCCTTATACTGATTGGTAAGAATTCTGTTCTAATGCCTCTTAGTGTCTTCATTCACTCTATACAACTTTAAGTGCTTCAATCAAAATTTTGAATTTTGTTCTGGGAGAGTAGGGTTATGTTTGATTAAAAATACATTTGTTGAAGTCTACAACTGACCTTAAGCTCTCTACAGAGAGAAATATACTTCCAAAATTAGTTGCAGGAGGTGGCATATGATGATATGACCTTCATAATGTTACTGTCAGCTAATTACTTATTCTGTCAAGATCACTCTACATAGAAGTCTTGCCTTCCAGCACACTGAACACTCCCCACACTTTGGTGTCATTCAGAAATTTGCTGAGAGTACACGCTATCCTACTTTCCAGGACTAATGATAAACATATGATCGAGTTCCACAGTATTGGTTCCACAACTGATCCCTGGTGGATGCTACTAGTTCCTGGTTGCCAAAAGGACTTTGCACCACTAATCATAAGGCACAATACTGGATATAATACTGTGCTGAGGTCAATTTTTTTTGTATCTTCAATAATGATTTGGACAGTGGGCTAATGTGCACTTTTGGCAAGTTTTCAGGTTATACTAAGGAGATACACTGAGAGCAGTGTCTGATACAACAGATGATTGTGTCACTGTTCAGAAAGACCCAGACAGCCTGGACAACTAGGTAGAGAGGAATCTCAATAAGTTCAACTGAAGAAAATGCAAAATTCTGGAATAGCATCAGATGTCAGCACACACTGAGGATCAATAGTCTGGAAAACAGTTTTGCAGAAAAGGCCCTGGGGATCATAGTGGACAAGTTAGATACGAGCCAGTAGTGGATTCTCACAGGAAAGAAGACCAACACTATGCCAGGCTACATTAAAAAAAGCACTGCCAGTAGATTGAGGCAGGTGGTCCTGCCACTCAAGTCAGTACTGGTGAGGCCACATTGACAGTTCTGTGTCTACTCCTGGGCTTCCCAGTACAACACATCTACTTACTGAAGCAAGGCCAGAGCAGAGCTTCAGGGATTTAAACATCTTTTAAGTGAGACAAGGCAGAGATAGCTGAGAGATTTTGAGCCTTCAGGGGACTCTGATCAATGTGCATAAATACCTGATGGGACAATCTAAAGCAGAAGGAGATAGACTTTTCTCAGTAGTTACTTTTCTCAGTGTTAGGACAAGAAAAAACAGGTGCAAACTGAAACACTGGAAATTCCATTTTAATATAATAAATTTTTTTTTTAATGTGAGGTTTGTCAAGGTCTGGCACAGGTTCCTTAGGGAGGTTGTGGAGTCTATTCTGTGGAGATAATCAACAACTGACTGGACATGGAGCTGGGCAACCTGCCCTATGTAACCCTGCTTGAGCTGAGCAGTCGAACAAGGTGATCACAAGAGCCCTCTTCCAACCTAGAAGATTCTCTGATTCTTTGAACTAAGTGGCCCAGGCAATTTTGCATGCACATTGTCCTTTACCTTTCTTACTAATGTGGTAACATTAAAAAAGTGGAAATTATTTTTTTTATAATTTTATAAAAATTGAGTGATAAGCTATGTACATTTTGTAAAAGACAGAGAAATATGGTTTTGTGTCAATGTCATTTCATAAGCATACATATGTTTGAATTTTTCTTAGAATTTTATAGCTGCACCTTGTAGAGAATAAATCTAGACAAACCTTAGTCATCAAAATCTAATTATATTTATGCTAACTGAGGGAAAAACTATAATCTCAGAAGTCAGAAGATGCTATTACTAAGGTTTCTGAGATCACACTGTTGACAACCACGCATGTACAAAGACAGCAGACAGCAAAAGTGTCCAAGAACAAACAAGCAATAGTTGCTGTCACCTACATTCATTCAATTTTCCTTGTCACATAAACAATAATGAAACTAAGAAGAAACTTTCTACACTTATTTTGTGTATTGACATGCATGGGAGATTTAAACACAATTTTAAAAAAAAAAAGAAAAGAAGAATTAGTATTCATCATGGGCTTCTGCTTCTCCATAATCTGGCTAATGACTGACATTAGGAATGCGAATTAAAAAAAAAAAATATATAAAACAAGTATCATAGTGCAAACAATGAATTCTCTTGAAAATTCTTGCATTATTTCAAATGCATTGAAATAGCTGATAAGAAACTTAGAATCTTTTATCTAATTCAAACCTCATTAAAAGCAAAAGCTTGCAAGTTTTAATATATATCTTATCACCAAGTGCAGTCATTGAATTTTTATGTATGTAATCCTACAACCATATAGCAGAGAAAATGAGATTACTTAAATATATTCTTCCATTTCAGTAAAATTCACATGAATATTACATATATACTTACAACCATCCTGTAGAAATAATGAGATTACAAGTACTCTACTCCCTTTAGGGATAATACGAGAAAATATAGTGCTCTAAGTGATAATATTTCTTGAGTTATTGTAAAAGACAATAGAGACTGTGCTTTTTTATAATAATAAAAAAGAGATATTTTAATTATATGGAAAGAGAATGAACATTGGGAAATAAATCTTGTATGCTTCTATTAACTAAGAGAAGTATTTTTTGAAATTGTTTGTTTGTCTTTTCCACAAAGAATTGGCTAACCTGTTCCAGTTAGAAGGAATTCACTGTGGGATGAGATTTTTTTCTGATGCAATACTCCCTATTTTAAAGACTATACAAATCTTGTTTCTCTGAATGCAGCAGAAATAGTACAACGAAAAGAAAATTTCTTTCCTGCAGTGTTAAGCTTTTTTCAGCTTTCAGTTAATCCAGAATCCAATCTATTCCAGCTTTTCTCAGGACCAAGTAATACATATGAATTCAGGTTGTTTGATCATTCTTGATGCCTTCCAATGAAGTGTTCTATTTATTTAGGCTGTTTTTCCCTTTAGATACAGAAACAGAGAAGTGTGTTTCAGTGTATATTTAAGCTGCATTTTCTCCTGATAAGAAGATCAACATATTTTTCAAAATAGGAACAATTCTTTTATCAAAACTGTTAACTAGCAACTTGCTGTATTGCCTTTAAGGATACTGAAATGTCAAAGAAGTGCCAATAGAAATAAAATTACTTCTAAAAGATACTGTAGATTTCAGATTGGTAATTATTATATGGAAGTCTTTAATACTGTCTGAACTAGTTCCTTCTTCATTCCTATAAGTTATGATCACATCACATAAATATTGTGTAAAAAGCATATAAAGATGGACCTTTATTTTGGTAGAGATTGATCACAGTATTTCAGGAAATGAAACTACTAAAGGAAAACCAATTATATCTTTTTTAGATGGAACAGTTCTGCTGTTCATACATTTACCAGCTTTAAATTACAGATATTGTATATCATGGTAGAAATTAATTTTTATTTTAGAAGAAAATATACAGTTGCAATACAGACATACTTTTTTCAGGGACCAAAAGGAATAAAAAAATCCCAGGAAGAGGAGGGATTTAGAGATTCTGGAGACCATTAGTTTTTCCAGTGTGGCTTCCAAATACCTGTCTGTATATGTGGCAAGGTGAAATATGGGGTGGCAAGGTTAAAAGGTGCTGCAAGGTATGCTAAAAGACCAGCAAAATTCTGTGATTAACTGCAGAACCCTTATTTAAAATAAAACATAAAGATGTTGCAGCTGAAGATCCAGGGATAAGTAATCTGGTAAAGATCTGACACTCTAAAGTGCAATGAAGGGAAGCCCAGTAGGTTAGATGAGTTGGAGGAAGTGATGCGTAACCTTCAAACCTTAGCTGGGAGCACAGGAAATGAGAAGACTGTAGCAAAAAACCCCAACCAACGAACCAACCAAAAAAACTATATGAATAGGGCAATAAGCAGAAACTTCTACTAATGAGGAAGAGCTCACTCACCATGACCATCTTAGTCCTCCTAGGAAAGAACTTTGGAAAATGACAACTTGTCTTAATCCTCTAAGAAAGGATCCAAAGGGACACCAAGAAGGTGAATACAACATCATAGAGAAGAGGTGGAAACAAAGAAGGCATTTCTGTGTAAGAACAACTGTATTGACATTGGTGAGGTTCATCTACATTTTTTATATAATTTGGACTTAGCAAGGCTATATGACTAATTGAACTAACAGTCAATCCTGCAAATTAACAGTGTATTCCCTTTTGCCTATAACAGTATTTTGAGACACACAACATACCTGAGGACCTGAGATTTCAAACAGATGTTTATTTGGATACCTAAAGTAGCACTACAGTACCATCCATATCTTTGCTGAAACAGGTTTAGATGATCACCTCCAGCCATGTGGAACACAGAAAGCCAGAGAAATACAGGTACTTTATAAGATTGTGGGTTTTTTATGTAACTGGACACTAGCTCATGCAGTGCTGAATGCAAATAAATGGAGGTGATCGTGTCAGCACTCACCTGTGGCAAGTTTAGAGATATATCCAAAAACATCTTTACAAGAACTTGGATTCCCCATAGCCTGGTTTCCTGCACCTGTAGATCAGAGTGTAAATACTTGGGTTTAACCAAAGATTACATGTATGACTTTAGGTAGAATTAAAAGAAAAATAATTAAAAAAAAAACCAACATGTGACTAACATAAATATAAATATATTTATAAACATAAATATATTTATAAGCATAAATATAAAATATCTGATTTTTTTAAAAATATAAAAATTTTATAAAAAATGTAAAATGTTATTATTAAGAGGAAAAAAAAGTTATATTTGTCAAAGATTAATCCATATTAGAGCAGAATTTATTTTTTATGTTTCATATCTAAGTACATTTGGATCAGTCATGACTCTCTTTTCCATTTCTCTGCATAAGGTGAAAGAATTACTAACTTATTTTATGAAGTTCCTTCTTTTTTCCTCATTCAAATTTTATTTATTTATGAGAAGATAACTGCACTGCTACTACATACAAGAATTTCTCATTATACAGTCCTGTAACTAGTTGTGTTCATCACATTAACAAAGCCAAAGAGGGGTTTTAGACTAGTGGGGTTTAGCAGCCAAAGGGTTTATTGTGGTTTAGGTCTAACCATAGACTAGACAGTTTACTTAAGACTAACAGAAGCAAATCCTGTGTTCACAAAAAGCAATTCAAATTAACAATTGCCTAAGTTTCAAGCGACTTAATTAGACTTTTATAATGATTACACAGAGACTTTTTTTGAAAAGAAATTAAAGTGATAGACTCTGTACATTGACAACAGATGCAGATCTAGATGAGCAGTGTGAATTAGATGCCTGATTTTAAGGCATTGATTTTAACTTGAGTTATGTTATATGAGGAAACTCCCCACTTATGGTATGTCTAAGCAAGATGATTTTTAATAATTATATGTTTGTGTCTCATGAAACATCCGGGAATATTGATATACTTGCCTCCAGTAAAAATCAATAGCTAGCATTGTAACAAAATGCCTACTAACATAACTGCCCAAATATAATGCTTCTAATGTTTCTCTGGTCACTTTCCATACAGGTATTTTTTTGTTAGCTCATTTTTTTTTTTGCTGCAAAACTAGGTATCTTTACACAAGGATTGATAGTCAGCTTCCTTGGTACATGTTAAAATAGAGCCAGTTATTACTGAGAACAACAGTGATTGGAAACAAGTTGAGAAGACTTGAAAGACATTTTTCTAAGTTCTTGGCACTGGAAGTTAATTTTCATATAAACATAAACATAGAAAATATCACATGAAATTTATTAGATACATTCAAAAAAGAACATTCATGGTTCATAACCCTTCAGCAGTTAAAAAAACCTAAGATGATGGAACCAAGGTATGGACAATTCCTTGTAGATAACTGATGACAAATATTAAAACCTGAAGTATGAGAAAGCTCAAAAAGACAAAATACTTTTTTTTGCAGCAATTAATAGAGATATTAGAAAAATTCTTTTTGGCTGTGAAGCTCCTAATCACATGTCCAAGAATTGGAAAATATATGCACCCTTTGTGTAGTGAACTGCAAACAGAAATCACCTGACCATCATTTTCCAACTTATTTCATATGACACTGATAGCATTTTCTATAAGATCTAAATAGTTGTTTAATGTGTTATGAAACTGATAAAGTTATTCTGCATGAACATCTGACTTTTGCTTATGTAAATAGCTTTTTTTTCGTAATTTGAATAATGACAGATTGTTGAAGTTTGTTGATTGTTGTATTAGATCTCTGTGACTAGATTTTGGGAGTGGGGGGGGCCTACAGGAGTGCCTTCTATGAGAAGCTGACAGAAGCTTCTCCTATGTCTGGCAGAGCCGATGCCAGCCTGCTCTAGGCCAGAATGATCACTGGCCAAGGCTGAGCCAATAAGGAGTGATAGTAATGCCTCTGTAATAACATATCTAAGAAGGAAGGAAAAAAAGTTAGTGGGCAGATGTAGATGGCAGACAGAGAAGAGCAGAGTGAGAATGTGTGAACAACAATGCAGACACCAAGGGCAGAGGACAAGGAGGAGGAGGAGATGCTCCAGATACTGGAGCTGGGGCTCCCCTGCAGCCCATGGTGAAGCCCATGGTGAAACAGGCTGTCCCCCTGCAGTCCATGGGGTACCACGGCGGTGCGGAGATCCACCTGCAGCCTGTGAAGGAGCCCATGCCAGAGCAGGTGGATGCTGAAAGGAGGCTGTGATCTTGTGGGAGGCCTATGTAGGAGCAGGGTCCTAGCAGGAATCTGCTGACCCGCGGGGTGAGGAGCACACATTGGAGCGGGTTTTTCTGGTAGAACTTGTGGACTGTGGAGGACCCACGCTGAAGAATCTTCTGTCTGAAGGACTGCACTCTGTCGAAAAGTGACCCATGTGCCAGCAGTGTCTGAAGAACTGTTGCCTATGGGATGGACTCATGCTGGAGAAGTTTGTGAAGGACTGTCTCCTGTGGGAGGAACCTCATGGGAAGCAGGGGAAGGACTCCTCTCTCTGAGCAGTGGCAGAAACAACAACTGACCGTAACTCTCATTTCCATTCTCCCTGCACTGTTGAGGTGGGGAAAAGGTAGAACTTGGAGGGAGGCGTGGTGGGGGAAATGTTTCTTTAAGATTTATTTTAATTCTCACTCTCCTGCTCTGATTCTGTTAGTAAAAAATTCAATTAATATCCCCATTTGGAGTCTGGTTTGCCTATGATGGTAATCAGTATGGCATTTCTCCTGGTCCTCGACCCATAAGATATATTAATTATATTTTCTCTCTTCTGTCCAGTTGCAGAGGGGAGTGAGAGAGCAGTTTTAGTTAGCACCTGACATCCAGCCATGGTCAAATGACTACCCTGGTGAATATTTATTAATTATATTTTAAATTATATTTTATTGGTAAGCACGGTAAACCTATAATAATAAGTTTTCTTTTCATTATCTCTTCAATTTTTTCAATTATCCCTGAGATAAGAATTATTATAGTGTTTTTATTCAAGTTTTTTCATTTGACTAGGATAAAATAATTGCTGAAGGAATGTAAGAACTTCAGTTTTTTGATCAGAGGTCCCTATTACTACCAATAATACCACTAATATAAAAAAAGTTTATTTCCACTTACATAACGAAAAATAAAACATACTTTCACTATGGAAAAAGAAGAAGATTTATAGCAGCCCTGATCCATGAAGCTGAACAAATGTAACTCCATTCACAGCTTTTGGTACAAGGTGTAACTCCTTAAATTACTGCAATCATTACTTTTTCTATAAAACAGACTGCTATCTCTTACTGGTGGATGGAAAGCACTACTAGTGTTCCCACAAGAAGGATGAGTGCATTTGTTAATATCAAAATATTGCAAAAATGTAAATCAGTATCAGGTCAAAATTGTTCAAAATAGACGTAAAATGTGGGAGTTTGAGAAAAAGTTCTATAAATCAATCGTGTTTATATTTCTTCTCTCTTCTAAAATTGCATCTGAGCATAATCTAGTATACAGTGCTCTTGGTAAAAAAATTCCCTTGGTAAAAAAATAGAAAAAAGTATATTAAAAGACACACTTGTTCAATCTTTCACATAATTGCCTTGATATTTAATTAATTTCAGATTCCAAAATTCTTCCCATGTCTTCTGACACTTAAATAAATTCCTATGTTTTTAAGGTGTAAATCTAAGAAAATATTTTAGATAGTGTAAAAAAGCTGCATAAAACTTCTAATCTTTCTCCTTGTTTAAAATGAGTGACATTGTAACATAGAATACAACTTTAAGATAAATTAGGCAGCACTAGTTATGGAATTAATTAAATTTCTGAATTAGATTATGAAATTTATTTCAAAATATGAACTGTAATGGCAACTAAATAACATTTTATTCCCCTTCTGTTATCTGGTAAAGCTGAAATATTTAACTCTCTTTTGATTCCTGAAATTATTAAAATAATTGAAATTAGATGTGAAAAATCATCAATACGTTGAAAGTAAAAAATGAGACTGAATCTTCAAACCACACTGGGCTGCCATAGCAACTTTTAACTAGATTTGACCTTCAGCTTTCTATCCAGCTTTGTAACAAGAAGGTAATTTAAAATGTCATAAAGAATGATAGGTACCTGCAAGTGGACAGCCATTGTTAGTCAGTAGTAAAACAGAACATTACAGTTCAGCAGAGTGAAATTAAGATTTTAATTGAAGACTCTGGCTCAGATGAGATAAAACTTTATTCCAAGGATAAAGAAAATCACATAATCAAAGGCCCTTGTGGAGACATTTGGTGGAGACAGTGTCTTGGTGAGACACATGGGGAGTAGCTCTGAGAGGTACTATTGCAGGCATATCAATGGAGTGGCCTTGAAGACAGGAGACTCTAGGAGCAGAGGGAGAGGATATGAGGCAGAACGACAAGGCTGTAGAAGAGGGTACCAAAGTGACATCCAAAAGATGTCATGGCCAGCCCTAGATCAGTGCACTGCACAGCTGTGAATGCATCACTGAACTGCCTGACTTCATGCCTCAAGAGGCAGGAAAGTCATGTAATTAGTAAAATTAACAAAATTGAGCCCATTTAGTTTCTGCACTATCAGTTTCAACTTAACTATGACAGATGTATTCAGGTTTTTTCCTGATAATTTTGCTCTTTGCATGGCTAATTCTCACCCACTCCATTCCTGTGAGCAGCTGAAAAATTTAGATTAGGCCACCATGTTTTCAGGAAACAAAAGAAACAGACACACATTCTTGATCTAAACAGCTGAGAGACAGCAAACAGACTCAAAAAGGAAGAATCTGCTACATGACAGGTGAGATCAGCCTTTCCCTGTCTGAGCAGCCTGCTTTTGCTTGCAATTGATATAAAACCTATTCCCCTTTGCCTGGACAATCATTCAGAGTGTCCACATCACCTGCTGTGGCTGAATCATGACACTTAACAGCTCTCAGTTTAACTGAGCTAACTGACTGTCCTAAATATCCCTACCCTTTTCAGTGTTGATGAGATTTAAGTGCCAAAAGGAGTTCAGTTTTCTCCTGCCTAGCTTGCCACAGTCACTTACAGCTTTCATGTTTTAAGTGTCGCTCCTAAACAAAGTTTGAGAAAGTGACTGTGTAGATCTTTTCAGTACTGAAATCCTTAGACTTGAATACAGATCTGCTTTTTTCATATGGCATATTTCACAACAATATAAGTGTTTTTATTTGCTTCTGTGCTGTTTGACTTGTGTGCCACTTCAAAACAAATAAACTCCATTTTAATGGGAAGAGGAGTGTGGATGAATGGTGTAGACCAAGTGTGGAATCTCAAGGCCATGCTACTCCAATCATATGCAAACAAGGTCCTCTGTAGATTTTACCACGGCCTAGCAACTCATTTACCAACTTCAAGCACATTTAGGAACGCAAAGCAGTGTGGGAACTTAATTAAATAGTACTCTTTTGCAAACATACGCTTTGGCATATACTTTGGCCTCTGCTTTTGTGAAAGTCAGCTTATACAAATTTTGAAGATCTACAGATAATCACTGAAAACTAGCCATTGTCATATAAATTTATACAGTGCATTTAGTGAACACTGCCTTCCGTTGTCTTGCAACCGATTTTTCTGTAAAATGCCAATTGATTTCTATAGCATTTATATGACTGACCTAAATGCTAACATGGTATATTTTTCACACTTTATAGGTTTGTAGATAGAGACATTAAAAAGAAAATCACATTTTTCAAAATTTAGAAAATTCTTTGAACTGACAGAACAGTTAATACAGAAAATCCTTAATAATAAATTCTGTTACAATACAAATATCTTCTCTCTCTCAAACACTTTTAGAAATTCTTTCTAAAAAAGATATGACTTTTCAATCTGCAAAGTTCATTGTCAGCTACTGTAAAAAGGGAGCAGAGAATCTTTGAATAATGTAAATCAAAGTTTTAGAATGTCACAGTGCTTTTTCCAAAATGTACAGTTGTTATGAAAAATAAAAAACAACCTTTTTAGGTATATTCACTGGATCTTTGGTTATCAGTGTCTTTTGGGTTAAAATCTGGAAGCCAAAGGGTTTTTCCACAGTGCCTAAAGTTGTATTAGATACTTATACAGAGAAAGATAAATCTAAGCAGCTATCTACAATATGGACTGTTTAACACTGAAATCTATGCCCTGTCTCTAGCCAACTGAGTTAAGTCGTCACAGTAAGTGGAAACTAGACAGTGAATCAGACGACAACATTCCTGTTTAATATCTTTATTGATGATCAGGATGAGGGGATTGAGTCCACCATTAGTACGTTTGCAGACAACACTAAGTGTCGTGGGAGCAAGTGTCAATCTGTTAGAGGGTAGAAGGGCTCTGCAGAGGGACCTTGACAGGCTGGATAGATGGGCAGAATCAACATGTACCAGGTTCTACACTTTGGCCACAACAACCCGATGCAGAGCTACAGGCTGGACACAGAGTGGCTGGAGAGCAGAGAAGCAGAGGGGGACCTGGAGGTGCTAGTCGACATGAGCCAGCAAGGTGCCCAGGTGGCAAAGAAGGCCAATGGTATCCTGGCCTGTATCAGGAATAGTGTGGCCAGCAGGACTAGGGAAGTCATTCTTCCCATGTATCCAGCACTATTTAGGCCACACCTCAGGTGCTGTGTCCAGTTCTGGGCCCCTCAATTTAAGAAAGATGTTGAGATGCTTGAATGTGTCCAGAGATGGGCAACAAGGCTGATGAGGGGTCTGGAAAGCCTTATGAAAAGCAGCTGGGGGAGCTGAGGTTGTTTAGCCTGGAGAAGAGGAGACTCAGGGGAGACGTTATCACTCTCTACAACTGCCTGAAAGGAGGTTGTAGTCAGGTGAGGTCTCTTCTCCCAGGCAACCAGTGACAGAATGAGAGGACACAGTCTCAAGCTGTGCCAGTGGAAGTTTAGGCTGGATGTTAGGAAAAAATTCTTCACAGAAAGAGTGATTGGAAGCCCACTGGAATGGGCTGCCTAGGGCTAGTTTTTGTTTTGTTATTTATTTTTTTGTTTTCTAATAGAATTATAATACCATGACATGTCATATAGAAAAGCAATGATTCTCACTGTTTGATCTCATCCAAAAGCTATGAACACAGAATTTCTGACAGACTTTTTGTGATCAAAAAGAGGAAACATTTGGCAGATCCATAGCTATCTAAACCCTACACTCTATATGAGTCTAAAGATCAACATGAGTATACAAAGGAAAAAATATAATATGCTGTTGTGGTTTAACCCCAGCCAGCAACCATGCCCCACGCACCTGCTTACTCATTCCCCCACCACCAGGCTCAGGGAGAGAATTGGAAGAGTGAAATCCAGATAACTCATGGGTAGAGTTAAAGACAGTTAAACAGGGACAGCAAAAGCCTCTCATACAAAACATGGAATTAATTCACTGCTTCCCATGGGCAGGCAGATGTTCAGTCATCTTCATGAGAGCAGGGCTCCATTACACTTAATGGTGACTTGGGAAGGCACCATCATTACAAATGTTCCCCCTTCTACCTTCTTCCCCCCACTCTATAGACTGAGAATGATGTCTTATGGTCTGGAATATCCCTTAGGTCAGTTTGGATCACCTGTCCTAGCCCTGCTTCTTCCCAGCTCCCTATGAACCCAGGTCTCCTTGCCAGGGTGACAGTATAAAATCAGAAAAGGCCTTGGCTCTATGTAAGCCCTGCTCAGCAATAACAGAAACATCTTTGCATTATCCACCCTGTGCTCAGCACCAATCCAAAATATTGCCCCACAACTAGCTACTGTGAAGGAAATTAAATCTACCTCAGCCAAAACCAGCACATATGTTCTGACTCTGCCAGCAGTTATTGAGAGAGGCACACAGCAAGCACTGGAAATTTGTCTGACCATAGGCACTGAAAAAACCTACAGTAAGCTACACATTCTGCCATACACTGCTGACTTAAGATAATTATTATGCCGGTTTGAGAATATTTGATCTGAATCCAAAATGACCTCTATTATTGATCAACCTTTCTCTTCAGGAAAAGAAGACAGTGTAAAGGGCAAGGTAATACAGAGGAAATAATACAAGTAGAATGATGTCAAAGCAAAGAAGCCAGAAAGCAGGCTTGTGCCAGCTGGGCACAACAAGGAGAGTACTGGTTCATCAAAGGGTCTAATATCTGCAGAATTAATGTGCTGTGTACAGAGATGTGAGCCATGAGAGTGCTATATTTGGGAGAAGAGTAATACAAATGAAAGATTTCTTTTGAATAGAAAGAAAGTGGCCATGTAGCTGATAGAAATATTTCTTTCTGATGTATTATGCTCTTTCATAAAAAAAGATACTTCACTGAATAGAAGCAGTCTAGTGCTTTTGCACCATGATCCATCTAAAATATTAACACAAAAACATCACATCGAATTTTTTCTAATATATTACTTTCACTGTACGTAAAACAAATTCTGTTTCCCTTTTATGCTTAGAAGAATAAAGAGATTCTCCAAGAGTTACAGAGCTATGATAACACTTACAAAAGAAAAAGAAATTTTTTTAATGAAGGAAGTATGTTTCAACATGAGTTTAAAATCCTACCAATGAATGCCAAATCACCATGATATAAGTAAGTACATTTAGTACTAAGTGGATTTGAAAAACAAAACAAAACCAAAAATCCAACAAAAAACCAAACAAAAAAAAAAAACCACACACACACAAAAAAACCCAAAACAAACAAAAAACAAAACCAAAAACAAAACCACACAAAAAAACCTCCGAGACTTGAGTGTTTCGATCTCTAAATTAACAATTAACAATGTGTAAACTGTATAGGAAAATAAATGTTTAAAAATGGCAGTGTTTTTCCTAAAAATTAGCTGGAATTTTACTTAAGTTAGTGGAGCTACATTTTCGTATTTCATCTGCTGAGTATGTGTAGATGTTTTCTAGAATGACCAGTTTTATCACACTATAAATAAGCTTACAACCTGTATTATAATAAAATGAGATTAAATACTCTCCACTGTGCATCTTCTCAATTATATAAAAAGATACTTATTACGTAAGTATCATCTGTGTTTTTTATTCAAGGCTAAATATATTTAGCCCATTTCCTCAGACACTTAAGCCACTACTTTCATTCTCTATGAATTTCTGCTTATTCAGCAATCAGATTTGTTCCTTAAAAAATATTTAAGACTACTGACTGTTTTATTTAGAGATGCTGTTATGAACTGTCAACTGCTTACTAATCATGAAACTAACTTATCCTCTATTTCATCCTTTTCAGAGTCTATTGATTATCCTATCGATCTATTCATTACGTGCTTGCTCTTTTGAACTTGGAATGGAATGTGGCTTTTATTCCTTGTTTCCATAGGTTTGCTTTAGACATCAGCAATAAAAGCTGGCAATGTACTTATTGTAAAGTCAACCCTTTAGATTTCATTCTGTGATAAGTAATTGATTCCCAATAAAGATTGTTTTATCTTTACCTAAAAGACAAAAGAGATTAAACTTGAAGGAGAAAAACTGTGTCATTGTCACTGAAGGAGAAATGAAGAAATTGAATGATGCAATAACGGTCTATGGAAAATATTTAAAACAACAGCATATAAAACTGGGTCTGGAATCTCATCAAGGAAAATTTAAAACAATGAAGAATTAAAATTACAAAACTTAAAATATCAGATACAAGCTATATTTCAATACACTCTTCTGACTGTAGTTGAAAACTCTTACTGACTAGTGCAGTATGACTGTAAGAGGCGCTAGAGCTGCTTATTGATAAAATGTAAGATAAAATACATTAGAAAACAATAGAGATAGAATATAGAGATAGTGTCAGCATCTACTGACACTGCAGAAACAGACTAAGAACTCCTTCATATATTGAAAATCTCACTGACTTAATGAGTGTACAGGAAGGTCTTGGATTGTGGATTTAACCAAATAGTCTCTAAAACCTTCTTCCCTCTTCATTTCAGAGAAGATCATATGAATAATAAGGCTTGAAAATATTAATGTTTAAACCACAATCTGATAGGACGAATACTTCCTTTAAAAATTTATTCTATTTGATGTCAGTACACATTAAATGCTTTTAATGATTTCTGCTGCTGCTTAATGCACGTGGTAAATTTTTTGCAGCCTTCTATCCCCTACTCCTCTTCAAAGCTTCCAAACCAAAAGAAGACTTCCTGTCTTTTTGTGAGCAGTTTTCTATAGCTTTTAGTGTCTGTGTTAGCTCAGTTACTTTTAGACAGGAAAAGCATTAAACAATCTGTCTTGCAGATAAACTAATTAAACCTGAATAATTTTTATATAGAGGGTTAAATCCCCTATCCAAATATTTCAGAAATAAGTCCGAATTTAAAAAAAAAAAAACAAATTATAACAAGAGAAAATCGGTTTTGTAGTGATTTCATTTGGAAAAATTTTACATCTTGAGTTATAGAATTAGTACATAAATACGAGATCAAGTATAATGACATAATATATTATATATGGCTGATATGACATCTTCCGAAAATTCAGTCTCAACATTTGAACCAAAATTTTAGTCTGATCTGAAGGAACTGTTTTGTTTGGGTTTTTTTCCAGAAGGATGAAATATTTTTCACAGACCATATAGTTAAAACTCAAAAATTCTAGTAATTAAGTAATAGATTCAGATCTGGGAATTATATTTAAGTGTCCAAATCTTGTTATTTTTTCATGAAATACAAACAAATTTCCAAGACTAAGAAAATCATTGAAAGAGTAAAATTCAATAGATTGTACTTTCAATGACCACCAATAATTTCCAGTAGATGATTCCAAACATTCAATTATTGACAAAACAATTACTGGAAATCTATTTTTATGTAACTGTAGTGCAGTTTAGCTCATAAAACAAATCTGTAATAAGTGCACATAATCAATAGGATTAATATCGATCAATTTCACATTTACAAAATGAGAAAGAGTCACACTTTTAGTAGCCTTGAGCTAGTTATAATAATAACATGGAATAGTTAATTTTTCCCTTGGAGGAAAAGATTCTAGTTTATATGTGTGCAGTGAGCTGTTGCAGCCAGTTTGGGGGGGTGGTGCTGGGGCAGTGTGACATTGTGATGGCTCTTGGTGGCCAGAGAGGGAGAGGAGCCAAGGGAATTGAGGCAGATGGAGTTTCTGGGAAAAAAACAGGGGTTTGGGAGGCCCCCCTGAGGTGCAATCCCAGGGAAAAGAGAGCCAGGAAGAGAGTTTCCGAGNATCTATAATGGTTTATAGAAGACTTGGTGTGATCTCCTAATAACAAATCCATGCTGCTAACCAGCTGGTTTGTATGTTTATTTGTACAACCAGAGATTTTTTGTATCTCAAGCAATATACTGGCGGATTTTGTTACTCTAAAAATTTAAAAATAAGATTTGGGCAAAAGGGTACCTACTACTGTCACCGTTTAGGGACAGGAAATAGTTTAGTATAGAAGCTATGAGATTTGATTGAGTATAAAGATAGAAAAAACTTTTATTGGAACAAATATATATTTTTTATATATATA
>WEIV01026933.1:985-52084 GCA_013390005.1 Calyptomena viridis
CTCTGAAATTACTAGGATATTTAATGTAGCTGTATATTTTTAAACCATTTTACTAGACATACAGTATTTTGAATATTTTGGTGAGTAGTTGTCTTTTTATGTTCTTTATTTTCTATCTTGTCTCAGAAAACGATCTTTACACCTCACAAATGTCTTCACTTGGGATGGATGAAGGTGAATGTTGTCAATGCTTTGGGAACAAAATGTCATTCTAGAAAGAAAACACAGCATATAAGCACAACGTTAGTTAGAAACTCCTGTTCTTTATCCTGTATTTACAGGAAGATATTGTTTTTGTAGGCTTGTGAGGAGATAGATGTGTGTGACTGCCAGACCATCAGTAGGGAGGATAAAGACAGGGGGCAGCTCCCCTGTACTCAGGGTGTTGTCAACACCCTTGCTGTGGTTTGGGCTTTCTTTTGTCAGCAGGGCATTGTCATTGTTTCAACTCTTACTATTACCACCAGGATTGCACTGTTTGGGCTGCTGGGATACCAGTAATAGCTGGAATGGTAGTGTTACCTGGGAGTTTGCTAAAAATCAGTTATGTAGGATGCTAACAACATCAGCAACTAGATATGCTATAGAAATACTTGGAACCAAGTATGTTGGAATCTGGTATTTTATTGCTCATAATAGTCTGTTAACTGCTTTTTAAATTTATGCTGTTATATTGTGTCTTGAGTGTTTGTCATTAGATAATCTAACAAAGGAAAATTTGTCATGTATATTAAGATCACAAACATTAAGAGGTAAAGATACATGGAGATAAAATATTGTCGACTGTTTCTTCAAATGCTTGAGAATGCCCAAGACAACTCAAAACACATTTTGTACTTACTACCTCTTTTAAACATTTGAATTTCCAAAATTGCTAATTCTGCTATAAACGAAGTTTGGTCTTTTGTGAAAGACAGAAATTTTCATACCTCTCTTTTTTTTTTTTTTTTAAGAAAGTACATTTACTCGAGTGTCCTTTGTTCCTCCTTCTAGAATCACCTAGTAATCATTCATTCCTCTCACAACTATTAATGCAGTATTTCAGCAGTAACATGGCACTGCTCAGATTGCATGGAACAGAACCCACCTCAGTTAACCATTTTCTAGGATTTCTTAAGTAGTATATCAGTAATAATTGGCTTGTGCTATTGGCACAGCTACATTGGACAAGAGCTTTCTGGTTAGAAAAATTACTATACTTGACATAAACCTTTCAAAGCCTTCATACTTTTTTCTCAAGGTACCAAAATCTGTATTTAAAGAGCTCTCTAATTTGCAATGTGTGCTATGCTCTAATTTGCTTTGGCAGCTAGGTCAGTACTGATTTGGGATTGAGGCCTTTAAAACAGCAGGAAATGCTACAGAAACTAATTTTTTAACGGCCAGGAGCATGTACCAAGTACCAGGTTAGGAAAATACCTACAAAATACATTTTCAGGAGGGCTAAACCTAAGAAAATATGACCTTCTCCTCTGCCTCTCAGCACACACATTGTCTTCTGAAATGTCTCTTTAAGTTGTCTGATTTGTCTTTGTGCCAATATCAAGGAGATGCAATTCTGCCAATAGATCTTGTTCCACAGGAAGTCTACACTAGTTTTAGCTGGTGGTGGTAAAAAAGAGGCTGTACCAAGAAAAAATTGCCGTCTAAGACTGAGTCAGAATTATAGGGTAAGGTGTGCTTTTCTCATTAACCTTAATTAAACTGCTCAGTTAAAATTTCTCAAAGGACTAAAGCAGTGGGAGTAATTACAAATTTTGTTATTCTGTCTTCTGGCTGAAATTTCTCTGTATGAATAAGCAGTTTCAAAAGTGTTGTTAGCATTGCCGTATGTGGAGAATAAGGCTGCTCAGACTCGGTGATCCAGTTTCAAAGTAATAAGCAGGGAAAAAAGAACACTAAAAAGGACCAGATGTGTAGTTCTGTAAATGGTTCTTCTAATTTTTAAGAACGATGATGCTGAGCTTCTCTATGAACTATTGAAAGTCAAATAATTAAGATTTGGCATATTTTTTGCAAGTAAGAATCTGAGTATTTCATGACCTTAATGCTGGAATCAATAGTTATCTTGCATAGTATCTTGTTTCATTGAAATTTCATATGGTCCTTAAGGAGTGAGATAGTCTCCTTCTAAAAATGTTGGAAATTGTCATCAGTTGTTGTCATTAATTGTGTAGAGAAATGGCTGTGCAAAACTTGTTGTAATTATTTCTTGGATCTGTGTGCTAACTTCTCTATCCTTTATTCCCAGGTGTCAACAAAATTGTCACACAAGGCTATTGTGTCTTAAACTCAGATTGGTGGCACTGGTGAGCCAGAGCATTTCCCACTATTTATTTCTGACCTGAGAACAGAGGAATTCTTTAAGTCACTTGAACACCATCCAGTGTGATCTGAGGGATAGGGGAGGGGAAGCCAGGAGTTGTACATGGGTAAATTCACCATTGGTGTGACTGCTGGGACTCAGATGCTTGTATTTTGTGTGGGATAACCTGTATTTCATGTGGATAATCTGGGATGAGTATTATTGCTTTTGTTACACTTACTTTTGCTGTGTTTCCCCTGCTTTCACTCTTATTGCCTTCACTATAAGTCCTGGTCGACGGGTGCCTTTTGTCCATGGTATTATGGTCTGTACTGTGTCCCAGATATTCTCCCAAACTGGAGTTCCTTCCCATTTGAACTTGATCATTATTAGGTCACCAATATCAGTGTCCAGGGTGATGAGAAAAGGGTAGGTTTTATTCCCAGTAATACCTTCAACTCTACAGAAACAAAACCAGAATAATGATGTCTTAATTATTATGGATTAAAAAGGAAAAAACCCAACAACTATATTTCCTCCTCCTTCTCCAGGACAAAACTTTACATTCTCTAGAACACATAAATAGATGCATAAAGTGGTGAAATATGACAACATGGTAGGAAAGAAGCAGAAGTGGGAAAAGCTTGAACAGCTTGTGAAACAGTGGTGGTTTCTAAGAGCAAAAGAAAAGGTGACCCACAATAGCATCTATGTTACATCTTTTGTCTGCTACAGCAAATGCTGGCCCACACTGTTAGTTTTGCTTTCCTTAATACAGATAGTGTCCATCATGATAAATATCCAAAATTCTTTATCTTCATTACAGCTGATTTTTTATTTGTATTTTAATTGATTAGACCTCTCAGTTATAGCCATGGGGTGCACAAAACAGAAGAGGACAGGAAACTTCCAAATTTGCTGTTTTATAGAGATTTTTTTTCTGCAGAAACTCTATAAGTGTTGTAAAAACTGGTGATTTTTAGGGAGTATGAGTAAAGAGAGGACAATTTCCAATTCATCTTCACTTAGCTGTACTGAACCATTTCACTCATAGCATGATTATCAATGTGATACAGTATTGCAAACTGGCACCTTTTCTCACTTACACAATGATAGGTGCTACCAATACTCACAATGGGATGTGCAGGTTATTAGCATCCTCCTTAGTCCCTGTCAGAGACATGGTAAAAGTTGGGTCTACTGCCTTGCCTTGGATTTCACTGATGATGTGGATCTTGAACTGATAGTGATACACTGTAGAAAGGAAGAATTTACAAAGTGATGAAATTAGTGGTCAAAGAAGCAACAGATTTCTTAGACAAATGAACTTTGCCTTTCAGAGCAGAAACTTGATTTTTATTCCATTTTATTTTTCAAACTAATTTCTTGAAATTAAAATAGCGTCTCTTTTTTTCTGATTGTTGCTGTGTTTTGTAATCCCTTAGAGTTTGAGGCCATTTAAAAGGATGGAGAAAAAAGATAATCTGGGATGAGTTTCCCATGGGAAATACTTCAGCTGTTCTGAAGTTTAGTTGTTAGAATTTCTGGCAATTCCTCTATCTGGTGACCAGACAAATCCTCATGACTGGGAATGACCGGAGATGTATGATATAGATCAAAGACCTTATGCAATGTGGTCAAGCTGTTTCTCTGATCAACTAGAAAACTGCCCTGGAAAACAGATGGCTCACAAACTTTCCCTGAGTGCATAATGATACATTGTGCTTAACATGCATCTGTTAACAATACTACGTTGTTCAAGCACATTACTATGAGAAAGATGTCATTAATGCTTCAAGATCTGGTGGGTTTCTAGAACAGTGTTTAGGAAAGTCTGGACTGAATATTGTCAGAATGAAGAATACCTAAGTCGTCTTCACTGTGCTGATCATGAGCAGTTTGATACTTTGAAATCATGAAAAAACCAAAACCTACGACATACAATTAGAGCGTGTGTACACAGATACTCTCAGCTAGATTTGAATGTCCAAAACTCTTTTATTTGGTCATTCTACCTGCTGCCTTTTAGACCAAATGGATACATTTCACAGAATCACAGAATATGCTGAGTTGGAAGGAACTGTGTAGGTGTGAAGGAACATTATTGCACACCAGTTTTTTAGTAGAGTCTCTTTACCCACTTCAGACTTCATTACATCTGAGAATGTCTCCACCCTACTGCCAAGGGAATCATCTTTTTAAGTGTATGCACAATAGATGTTTTTCTTTTTTTCAGCTCATAGTGTTCACAATGGAATGTATTTGCTAGAAAAGCTGTATATTTTTGTTGTTTTATAGTTGTTGTAAATGAACAATGTATTTTCTTTTGAAAACATGTTATTCAATAGATCAGACAAAATGGTTAATTCTTTGCTGCCAACCTGATGAAGACAAAGTCAGAGAGGCTTGTTTACAGATCACTTTAATTACTAACCTGTCTTTGAGTTTTCTCTCTATGTAAAAATTGAAGTGTATGTCCAGATACAGCCTAGGCTTTTGCTGTGGTTATGGGGCTCACTTTAAGGAAAAAGGTGAGCATATTGATATAAAAACTCTAAGTCAGGGTCCCATCACAGCTTTATTTTATTTGTTAACTTCTTTGTAACAATCATTTTTTTGTTTGAACAGGATTAATGTACGCTCCAGAATATAATGCCATTTACTTGAAAATGAAATGTCAGATTTTGTGTTGACGCAGAGGATTGTGAAGTGTAATGCTGAGTTTCTCAAATTTCTTCTGTTTGGGCTTCTCACACGATTTTTTTTAAAAGCATTACAAAGATGACTTTGTAAGCACCCTCCCACAGTTGCAGCTTTGTTTGGGGACTTTTGTGAAAGGAGACCATTGTCTGGGGCACTGTTATCCACGTATGTGCCAAGGATGGTTTTTTGACACAAAATCAGTACCGAGCATAAAAATGCAACATGTTTAAATTAAAATCAAAGCCAACAGGACACAGATATTTTACCACAAGCTGAAACTAGAAACCAGCTCCATGTCCAGTGAATGCAATGCAGGGGTCACATCTCTGTGCCCAGTTGTAGTGGCAGTGGACACCATGTCCCCAGAGCCAGTCACTCCCCTGGTCCTGATGAGGACCTGACTGTACCGTAGCAAGATAACATGGGGAACTAGACACTAGCTGGGAATTACCCTCTGGAATTTTTAGATCTACTTCAAATAGCTTCCTGAGCCATTTTAAACAGTATTAAGAAGAGATTCAGGAGATTCAGCTTCTCTGAGTATCAATCAGGGCTGAGCAGACCCCTCTGGAGTCATCACTGAGCATTTCACAGCTGTGCAAGTGAAAGACTTCAAAATTATTTAAAAAGTACCTGAATTTTTTTTTTAATTAAATCTGTGATATTGCAGTTGAGCAACTAGACACTGTGGGGAAACGAGCTGTATAACGCAAGCTGCATTTTAAAGTGTTTCTCCTCAGGACTCCAAGGCCCTTTAGTGTCCATGCCAGGGGTGCACTGTCGACATCCAAAGTACTTCCCAACCCCCGAGTCCAGGGCAAGGGACAAGCAGACTGAGCCTTCCAGCAGAAAGAGGCACCGGCCTGGCACAGCCCCGGCGGCAGGAGAGGGACTGTGGGATCCCCACGGCTGGGGCTGTGCCTCCTGGCAGCGCCTCGACATGAGGGGAGTCTCCTCGATGAGCGACACCTGTGGCTCCAAGCGGGAGCCCTGCCCCGGCTGCCTCACAGTGCTCCTCCCCACACGCCTCAGGGGCAAATGAGGTGGTGAGGAGCAGTCCGAGTGCCAGCAGTCCCTGCACTGAAAGCCCCTCGGAAGAAGCGTCTCCCTGTCACTAACCTCACACAGTCCTGCTTGTTCGTGCTTTAAAACGTACATAAACCTTGCCGCTGGTGAGTGAATGTCTGCTCAAAGCTGCCGTCTCTGGCTGCCGAGTGTAGTGGAGACTGGCAGCAAGGCCCTGCTTCCCTGTCAGGCTGTGTTCCCTCTGTCGGGTCATACGGCCGAGAAACCACAGGCTGTCTCCCTGAGCTTAGAAAATTGTTAGTTTGCATATCCATAAAGTAATTTAGTAGAGCAAAGCTGGAGTGCCAGTCTTTATTTTAGTGTTACAGTTCTGCCTTGTAAAAGTCCTATTCTCTTGTCTGTCCATTGTTTGAAAAGTAGTAATTTATGTGTCATCTCATAGACTATTTGCAGATGAAATTTGGGCAAACTTGGAACAGGATGTTTTACAGGCCTCCCAGAGCAATTATGCTGCTTTTTTTGGCTTGGCTGTATGCCTGCTTATGTTACAACAAACCCCCACAACCAGTTATAGGAAAATCCTGCAGACCAGGACCCCAGAACCTGGATCCACGGTTAGCCTGGGGCAAGCACGCAGCATGCTTTTTCCTACAGAAATATTAAGAGCCAGGATCCTGATGAAAGGGCATCAAGATGGCCTACTGGGGTTCTCAGTTGTCTCAGCAAATTGATTATTCCCACTGATTTTATAAGCTTTAATGAATGAGTAAATAGGATCACAAAGCTTGGACACATTCTCTCGCTTTGTGATCAATCTGGGCACTGTAACAAGTATTCCCACAAACCTTTGAAGGGCATATGTGCTCTCGTTTTCAGAAAGAGTTGTCTGCTTTTTGGGAGCCTTTCCTCCCTGATGTTGTAGCCCAGGGTGTTGCACCGGTTCTTCCTACAGCTGAGGCACAATCCTTTGTTGAAAGTGTTGATGTCATTGCACCAGTAAGCTGTGCTTTGCTTGTCCTTGTGCAGAAGGGAGTCGATGAACAAATGAACTGACCTCTCATGGGCACATTTCACAGTTTGAGTGATGCCTGAAAAAATGCAAACAAAATTTTACATGCACTTGCTCCTTTTTGCCATTTCAGCTGCAGGGGAGTACTGTAACCAACTAAAAACATATGTTACTGTTTTCCCCCACACCTCCATGACTACACTTTACATCCTGATTTTGCCTCCAAAATCATACATCGTAGCAATTTTACTTTTAGAATCATTCAAAAATAGCATGGTTGAACATCCACGATAATAAAATTGAATAATTTTCTGCTTAAACTTCTCTGACCTGACTGTATCAAACTGTAAACATGAACCTTGAGTTCATTGTCCTGGCTCTTTTGGTCAATACAAACTACAATGTGAGGTGATATGCAATCTTTCAGATCTTGCCAAATTAAAGGCAGCAGTCTCATTCTGAGCAGTTGTCTTTTGGATTCTTATGCAGTAATATCCTATTTTGTCCCTACCAGAGTGACAAGCTCTAATGTTGAATTGAATTTCGCTTGCAGCTACTAATTGGAAAAAAGGGCAAAAAATGTATTAAACATACAAATAAATTATTAAATACTTCTCATAAAAGCACATCTATGTATCTTTTTCTTCATTAAGTGCTATCAAATTAAAAAATATTTTGTGAAATTGGGATATATCATGATGGGCTCCTTTTATATGTCCACTGATAAGCTTTTGAGCTGATGGTTGGTTTTACATGTGTCATGATTTGTCTGCTAACAAGTAAGGCCTCCATTTAGGCAGCATGTGATGATAGCTGAGAAATACTTTCACAGTGCCATGTGCTGGCTGAGCAGTGCTCTTTTGGGGGTTTGCAGTGAACAGTTCCGGTTGTCACTGTGCATCAGTACCTTGTCTTTTTCAATATGTTGCATCAGTTTCTCTATACCTTTATGTTTAGGTATGTTGGAAATAATCTCCTATAAATAAAACCTAGGCTGGAACACTGTCAGTCAGGTCCTAGAGAGAGCATCATTGCACAGCTGAAGGACAGGGAGCTGGGAAAAGGTGAACTAAGGAGGTGAGTAGTACAGACCTGTGTTTTATTTGATTTGAAATAATTAATGACACACTAAATTAATCTGGCTTAATTAGAACAAGTTTTCTCATTTCCTCAACTGCTAAAACAAATACCTTTGACATTATTCAGAGGTGCTTGACAGCAGGATACTCATGGTCTCATTTTCAGAAGGGCCAGGCAGCCCAGTGCCTTCCTGGAGTCAGTAAAACCAGTTTGAACTCAGTACATATAAAAACCAGATGGCCAATTTCTAGACAAGAAATGTCCTTGCATGCAAGGGGTAACAACTCCCATTAGATGCTGTTTGAGACCATAGAGTTATGTAGTTTTCCAGAGATCCTGTGGGTGCAGCTGGAACGCTGCCTCCTGCTTTGTGCCTTGGTTCTTACCGGTGATCCCGTACAGTGCAATGTGGTTGTACACGTGCATGATGTGACAGCCAGGCTGGAAGGTGCCTCCGTTGGGATAAAAGTCAAAATGAGCCACAGGCTGCTTGATGCCCACACTGAGACCCATGTGCTGTTTAGTGAAGGTATGAATTGCATCTACAAAGTTTGCGTCATCTGGAGATAAACGGTCTGTTGGTGACATTCCTTCAAACAAGGGACCAGCAGGGTCAAGGCCTGCAATGAATGCAAATAATCTCATTGTCATATAGTGCAGAAGGGCTGCTTTAGTGTTGTAAGAAAAGACTGTGATAAACATTTAAAAGCAGGCAGCAGTGGTACTTTGCAAGGTCTTTCTCTGATGGAAACAAAGCTAAGAACACTTGTCCTGCAGAGGGTACGTGGTTCTACCAGAAAGTAAAGCAAACACAGGCGCTGTAATAAACAGTAACTGCTGCCTGCACAAGGACACAGGCCCAGAGATAGATGTGTTTGTCATGGACAAACCGTGCTCGCTGCCATGGTGTCACTGGAGGGACACTCATGTAATGTTGTTCCTTCAAACTCTAGAGGTCATGTGTTTCAGAGGCCCTTTTGAAGCCACCAGTCCCACAACAAGGTTGACTTTTAGCCCACATTTGGGATCTGAAAATTTGTAAAGCTTCACTTATTGCTTAAAAAGGCTGTATGCCTGCTAGATTTCCTTTATATTTTTCGACTTGAAAAGTCTTCAAGACAGATTATTATAGTATTCAAAAAAATAACATTTCACTTAAGGAGTCTTTGCTGGCTTTTGTTTGCTAGATTTTTTTTTGCATAGTGCTCTTTTTGGCTGGGAATTGATTTATGAAAGAGAACTTCGTGCATAGTTTAAAGCTACATTCTGTTTCGAGGACAAGCTTCTAAATTTGATATTCTTTAGTTGGTACTATGGAACAATAATTGCAGACAAGACTAATAATGAAGGCTGCAAGTAGGGAAGTCACCCTGAAGGCATACATTTACTTTTAACTTTACTAACTTTTATCATTGTCAAGGTTTGGAGCTTATTGTTACAATCTGAATAACTTTTGTTGAAGAATGAATATAGCTGTTACAAAAAATAATGTGTTCTAATTTTTTTACTTCTACATTATCAAGATTTTATGTATTAGTAGGGTTTGAACAAGCAGTGCTGGGAAACTGAAGTTCTTCAGTGTATAAATGTGTAATATCACAACAGATTTTGTAAAATCAACTTCTTGTCAGGCAGGCAGTGCCACAAGAACTGATTCTGTAAGAGACTATGGTATGTGGCAATGAATCCAAGGTCACAACTGGGACTTCAAAGTATAGTCGTGTATATTTGCCTCACTCCTAAATCTGAATAAAACAAAATCTTTTCTCTGAAAAATTAAGTATAGCTGACGTGGGCCTTGTGTAAAATGCACTTCTGTTTTGGTTTTGTTTGTTGCCTTTTTTAAGCTGTTATTGTGTATTAGTTGAGGTATTGTATGCAGTGTATCAATAACATTATAAATGATTTTTCATTACACTCATAATTAGTACAGTTATAAAATGTTACAGAAGGTTCAGAATGCCACTAGTCAAAACAATGAGGTGTTAGGGTTAACTTTGTTTATTTTAAGCATTTATTAGGGATACTCTAATGATATGCCTCTTGTAAAATGTAATCCAGAACCATCATTTTTGCCAGAGGAGAATTGAGCGTGTGAGCACTGTACCACAAATGAAAGCTCAAGCACAGTTAGACAATTTCCTTAATGTATTTTTTAGAGTGACTTGCTAACAATGAACAGTGCATTTGAGTGACTTTGGGTCCAGACAGTGGTTAACGTTTAGTTTAACATGTTACTGGGAATGGATACAAGATAAATTCAAGCAACATGTAGCTTTGATGTATGATTTGTAGTCCATATATTTGTATATTCAGTATGTCATAATTTGGACTGAGGTAGGAAAGATCAAAGACAGAAACACTATGAGATTTAATTTTGAAAATGTTTTCATTAAATTTTCTAAATCTAATTTTTAAACCAATGGGATGAAACTTCTAAACTGTGGTGAATATTGCTTATTCAACAGCTAATTGTCAACATAACATTGATATGTCAGACATCTGTGTAACTTTATTCAGTTGACTGTTACGTCTTAAATTTATAAGTCTTTTACCTGTAATTCTTCCAATCTTTTTTGTACCACTGATATAATTTCCAGCAAATCCTGAAACGTGAGCTCCTAGGCTGTATCCAATTAGATGAGCATTGCTTCTGGAAAACTGAATGGATTCCTGGAAGATAGTGGCAACTTGATTTAGATGCAGAAAATGTGAGAAGTAAATGGTGAAATACTTATTGCAAGTTAGGAATACCTTGAATTATAACACAAGAAACTGGTATGGTCAAATGAGGTGCATGAATAATTCACTAAATTTCTTCAGTGACTGTTATTCCTTGCTTCCTTTTCATGCAGAAGGAAAATGGCACATATTTGGGCACTGCTACTTACCTGCTGTGCACAGGAAAACCATCAACACAGGTAATGGGATTTTTGTTGTTGTTTGTTGCAAGTGATGCAAATGTGCATTGCCTTTTGTCTGCAGCATCTGACTTGCCTGTTGCTATAAATGAATATTTGTCCTTTAATTCAGGGTAAAACAATCCTCTGTGGGAAGTGCCCTGCTTTTTTTCCCTGAGATACTAACACAAGCCAAACTAGAAGACAAGGTATCAAAACATTGATCAGACATATTAAGTGATATGGCAATGATATTTCTTGGATGATTCATTCAAAGCTAAGTATTTGATCTGAAACAAACCTAATGAAGCAGAATTGCTCTTAGGCTCTTCTTTCTACCCCATCAATACTATGTACCTCTTAAGCATTTCACCTGAGCTGCAAGGCTCAGTTTTTATGACTTGTAAAGAAAAATGTGACATATTCTGCTTGCAGGAAAGGCAAACCTCTTTTTTAATTTCTTTGTGGATATTACCTGTCCCAGTGGAGTGGCTGTGCAGTCTCAATACCCATCTCTTCTGAAAATGAGGTGAAACTTGGCAAGATTCTTTTGAGGCAGCTCTTAGAAATCACAGAATCTGACCAATTTTCTTGTCACATGATGTTGAGAGAATGCTATTGAGATTGTTACTGATCATGCTCTATTAATTCTTGGATTAAGAGCACTAATATTTACTTATTGTTTGTTCTTAGTTAAAATGTTGTGCAGCACTTCAGCTTTTGTTACCTCCATTGAGAATATTTCAAATAATCAACTGCCTATAAGCAGACAAAAGCATATCAAAAACATAGCTATGGGAGCTGGAATGAGGGGGATTTTGACTGTTAAACTTAGGAGAGGTGCTTCTCATCAGAAGGAAGGTTTACTGGTTGAACACACTCGATTTAATGCTGTCATTTTTAGATTTATGTCATTTTTAGATTCTGGAACATATCATGGTACAATAGAAGCTACCTACAGTGCTGGGGCAAGGAGGCATTTATTGAAGCCTGAATTTGTTTGTTGACACTAGAGAAATCACAGACAGTCTTTATTGTTGACAATGTTATGTGTCCTCCTGGGAACTGAACGAAGTCCACTGTTTGCTTCATTCAATAATTAACAGCTTCAAAAAATTACTTCAGGCTCCAGCAACTTAAACTACTTTTGACCAAGAGCTAAGGTTTCTTGTAATGTCACAATGAAAAATAGTGACTCTGACTCTTCCACCTTCTTTTTTGTGCCTGTTGTCCCTAACTGAGCACAGTATCTGACAGCTTCTTCCAGCCCTGCCATTCCTGTTGGAAGCAGCTAAGACTTTTAATGGTATTTGCTACAAATCTTTCAGCTTTGCAGTGTATTTCTCTTCCACCTTAGCCCTCACCTAATTGAAATTGATGTATTGAAAAATTCATTGTCAGGTACAGAAGTATAATCTCATTTCAAATCAGGCAGCTTAAATTAGTGTTAGAGGTTGATGCAATATGAGTTGTTTAGAGTTCCTGGTTTGTATGAGTGACTCATTCTAGTGCTTTCTTTCTGCCTTTTCTTAAATATCACTGGAGATCAGTGATCCCTTGCAGACTTGTCTGCAGCCTTTTCAATCCAGCCATGACCACTGCTCCCCATGGAGCAGGAGTTTTGGGAAGTAGTCCATGCATTAGTGTGTCTCTGTACTTGCTGCTGCCTCCATGTCATCTGCCATGTGAAACACATCTGTCCTCTTGAAGGATCTCCCTTTACCTGCTGGATCTCTGAGACATTATTGAATTGTGTGTTAAAAACACAGGTAACATAACCACATTTTACTGAACTAACTTGCAAGTGATAATGTCTGCCTGCTTTCCAAGTGTGGGACTGTGTCAGCTGTCCAAACACATGCTAATGGAAAAGCTAAAGTAGTGGGAAATTATCTAACCTCTAAAGATAAATAAAAATACTTTAATAAACAAGACCACTTGCTTTTTTCTATTGCATGGTAAGGTTTGTGAGGTCATATGAAAATTTATGGAAGAAAAGTTTGCACTTTATTAGAGAAATGTAAGTGACAGAAATGAACATCATTAGTCAGCATAGTATTTCAGAAAGGTTGTAGAAGCATAAGAACAATTAAATAGGTCTTTTCCAGAGAAACATTTTCCAGATCTGGGGCCTCTTACCTCCAGCCATTCCAGGAATTCTGCTATCTCCTGTCCTATGTAGCGTGTATTCTGTACAGCAATGGGATAGTGCTGGTGAGCCAATGTCAGCCAGTCTGCAATGATCACATTCATTGGTTTATGCTGAGACTTCAGAGCAGCTGCCATTTTCCAAATCCAACCTTCTAATAACCCATCCACCTGTTATATTAAAAAAAAAACCCAACAACAATAAACAATAAGAAAAACATTGTTATGGGAAAGCAGTCTCTGCCAAATATCTCTTGTGGAAAGTTCAAGGAAACAAAAAACATAACATGGGTGAGGAGGGATTAATGTTGATAACTAGATTTTAGAGGTTTCAGCCTGCTTCAGTGCTGAGAATCTTTGGGGTTTGGTGGACTAAAAAATTAAGAATCGACAAAAGAAGTGTATCTTTTGTAATATGAACTCTTATCAGTGAAAATGAAGTCCCAAAATATTTTAACTCATATGGAGATGATTGGTATTACTGATTAAAAAGAAAGACAGAAATGCCTAGAAAATTTCTGGTTTCATTCAAGAGCAGCTGTTCCTGTAAGCTAAAAGAGTTGGATAGGGAGGGAAGCTGGAGGATTGCAGACCAGTGGGCATTCATCTTCTATAGCTATTCCATTTGGAAAGCTGCTTTTTTTTTTTGAGTCATTCTTTTTTGAACACCTGATTACATTTTTCTTGCATCAAAGTGTGTTTCTGATCTGATGGACTAGAACTATTATTTAATCTGTCAGATTTAATTGTTCTTCTAGTTACATGTATTTCCTCAATTGATAAAATACCCTGATGTCTTATGGTGAAACAGACCTGGGAGTCTCAGGTTTGGGTTTCCATATGTATTGCTCTAAGAGCCCAACACCTCTGCAACTTAAGTTAATACAAATGATGAACTTCAACAGCAGCAGCTTCAGGCCCGTGGTTTGTCTTTGAGGAGGGTGTAGGTTTTGAACAAATCCTTATTGGTGAGGCTTGGCCGAAGTAAAGGGCAATATTTCACCCTGCTCTTACTTGTTAAGAAAATTATATGTATCAAGGTGGTATTCAAAGTTTCTCTACATATTTGCAGATGTGCAAGAAAGATCCATTTTGCCACCTTATGTGATGACATTGTCTCTGTGAGAATCAAAGATCTGTTAAAATGACATAATTTCTTATCCTGCCTTTTTTTTCTTTTTCAATAGAGAAGCTGATGTAAAGTCACTCTTAGTATTGTTATGGTTTTGAGAAAAACTGCAAAAAACCAATCTGCCATGAAAAATCTAACTGGAAGCAGTTCAGTTATAGTTCATTGATGTTGAAGGCTTTGCTTTCAGCTGAAGGGACTTATGGCAAAGTCCTGTTTAAATGTGTATCTGTGAGAAAGATGTGGGGAGATTGTGTGTGCCTTTCAAGAAGTCTGTAAATATCTGGCAGTGAACATATCAGATAAATGAAACTGGTATTCAGTCTTCCAGAAGCACAACACATTAATTCAACTACTTGTTTAAGCTCTGCTGGCCTTAAACCAGGCCTAAATCTAATCCTTGGCATGGGAGTCCCATATGAAAAATTGCTCGTAGACCTTTCCTTCAGGATCTGTGAGGAAAATGTACTTTGTATTATTTCTACCCATGCCTGCTACCAGGGAAATCTGCCATCTTTGCAATCATAACCTTATATCTGAAGTTATTTTTGGCAGTGGCATAATGAGAAAAGTATATCAAATCAGATGAAGTTTGAGTTAATAATAAAAAGTGAGTTCATACCGACCAGCCATGGACTATCATCACCAGGGGAAGAGAGGCATTGAAACTGCATTTATCAAGAGTCTCCAGCTGATTAAAAAAAATTTGACAGTCGCCTTCAGTTGAATCTGCATAGAGTCGAAATTTGGTTTTTAAGGTTTTCTGATCTTTCTTGGTTCTAGTGTGTTCACTCTGTGATTCCAGTGCCTCTGAAATGAAATTCATAAGAACAGTCATAATAGGAAAGCATTTAAAACCTAAAAACCTACTGATGCAACACAGTTTGTAAGACAGAGTAATGTAGTAAGCTTAGAACTCTAGCTATGTATAGTTGTTGCCTGCTCCAGGTGGGCTGAGCTGTACATTTTGGGTCAGCAAAGTGATCTCTTTCAAAGTCTGAGATGGTCTAGATGTGTCTCTAAGTCCCTGTATTTGAACAGGAACAGTTACAGAGGAAATATTGACCTGATTGCTATGGGCCTTTATAAAATACATCAGGGTTGTAAAAACACAGTGCAGGTGTCACCACGTTGGTTTTTTTGTTAGACAAGCACATCCATGGGCTCTTAACGCTGCAGAGCATTTCTACTAATATGAATTTGCTAGTAATTGCTGAGCAAGCATCATTACACTAAAATAAGCATTTTATTCAGGGTTATAACTCTGCTTAGAGACTTAGGTGACTGCCTAAAACTATTAGACTGCATCATAAATTATTCTTTTCTCTGAAAAGGCAAGATGAAGTGTTCTTTTTCTAGGTGTAATATTTTTTTTGGTTTTGTTTCTAATATAAGATAAAATAGCTTGGTACATGTAGGGCAGCATTTTCAGAAATGTCTATTAAGTAAGAAAGTAGGGGCATGGTCAACTATGGTCTTATGAACATTATGAGCTTAGATGGAAAAATATGAATATAGACCAATTGCTGAAAAATTGAGTAAAATAAAGCAGAAGCTTACAAAAAGCACCTTGTGACATGCATACCTTCCTAATGAGACTTCAGACTAGTTATTTAGCTGCAAAAAATCCATACAATAAATTATCACTTAAGCTAGAAAAAATGGGGATTAGTAGAAGAGAAGGTAAGGTATGATGAACTAGACGACAAAAGGGGTTACGGTTCCTAGTGCTGGAAAGGAAACATTCAGAGTGGAAAGAGTTTACTAATGGGGTTCTTTGGGGACAGTTTTTTGGCTAATCTTGTTTTAATATTTTCGTTGAAGAAGCAGGCAGGAAAGGTACAAGATTGGCAAGACATGGGAGGCACTTGCTAATACTGAGGAGAACAAACGATTAAACATTAAGAGCTATATGACACTTGAAAATACAACAGGAGTAACAGGTAGAAATCTCCTATGAAGTGCAAGGTCATACAGTGGATTGGAATTTCTCTATAAACGGGGCTCATAAATTGAAAATGACACAGGGGTAAAAAAGCTTGACTGCAGTTATCAATAACAAAACTATGAGTAACTTATGTGGCTTCACTGTGAGAAAGGAAAATATAATTCCAATATGCATTGAGGTACGTGGTTTTGGTAAGAAGAGAGGATGTCAGTGCCGGTTGGTTAAGGCAATCATTAAAGATACATACACTGTATGTATCTCTTTTTGCCAAGTTCAGGTGCTACCAATTCCAGAGGCAACAGCTGCTCGCCAACACCACTAAAATGGTCAGGGAGGAGACTTTTGTTTTAATTAGACCCAATAAATCAGGAAATATTCTTGGAGTGAAAATGAAATATTTTATTCACTGAGAAGTTAAAATTATCTGTGCTGGAACAGAACTCAAATTAGTTAGCTTTTAGTTCTTATTTTTCTTTCATAAATGTTCCTTAATGTTACATTAATATTAGAAATATCGTATTTTGTCTTCTAAGTCAGCACACTTCCTCTTTTTTTTTTGTACTTTGCAAGTCTTATGTCTATAGATGTTTTTAGAAAATGCCTAAAATCATAGGCATATTCGTTTATTTATTGTATCTGCAAATCTATCCTGAGATTCTATGATATTGTTGTTTTGATAAGATTTTGGTAATTTACAAGGAACTTCTGATACATTTACAGAGGAGCCTTTATCCTGCAAACATATTTCATGATGGGAAACTCCTGTTTAAGTATTTGCAGTAGTAGCATCTTGTGATGCACAGTACAAAGAACCCTGATGTGAAATCATGCTGGTTTAGGTCAGGCTGTATTTTCACCACATGTCAGTCTTATTACAAACTTTATTCAAGGTTTAATTTCAGTGTAATGATAAGACATGATAGAACAGCATATTTATTTTGGCTAAGTGAATGGCAATTCCGGAAAGAAAACTCCTAAACTGACCTGCACTGGATGTGCCCTGTTTTCTATGTGTTGCTAATCATTGTGCATTCCAAGTAACTCCAGGCAATGTTATGTTTCATAGCTAGGACACGTTATTGTAGAAATTTGGTCAGCCTTTTACAAGAGCTGGAATTTAAAAAGCTTCAACGTTATTGAAGTTTTGGTCGACCAAATTCTTAGCTTCAGTGTCTCACATTTTTCTTTCAGGACACTTGTAACTGTGATAGATAGCTGGGACTAAGTCTGATCATTTCTCACTTACAGTGTCCACTTAATGTCTACTTCTGTTGGATTTTTTTTTCTCTGGGAGAAGACTTAGTTTCTGAAGTAAGTATTATCAGGAAAAAGTGAATCTAGATAAAGAACCGAAAGTTGGAAGGAGCTTTAATGATGCTGATATTCTTAACGTCCGGTTTATTCAGGCTTTGGTGGGTAGTGTCTACACCAAGATAAGCATTGTGTTCTGTTTTTAGCACAAAAAGAAAAACAAACACAAAAAAAGTAACTTGTGCCTGTTCCATTGTACACATCCTCTCTTTGTTTAATGCCTTGTTTTCGTTTTCTTTTTGCTCCCTGTGTTTGTGCAGTGCAAAGGCGCTTTGTCACCCTCTGAACTGTTTGTACACACCACAGAACACAGGCCTAATAAACAGCTGTTTTCTTCATGCACTGCCTGGGAAAGTGCTGCGGTGCTTTAATGGCTGAGCTTTTGGCTCACTGGCAAATTTGGGAGAGGGGATTAAAAATACTGCTTGAAACTTCTTCACAGCTGTCAAACCTTAAAAGTTCCAATAGAATCTGTTGTGTTATTCAACAAGGAACTGCTTCAATCGGTTAATCCATGTAATGATTTGGAGAAGGAACGATGTCAGAAGAGCCTGGCTTTACAGCACACTCTTGCTGAAAATGTCACACCAGTGACTCAGTGACTTGGCCGAAGGGAACTGCAAAGTTTCATAGGTCACTTTGCAATAATAACAAAATTAAACTGCTAAAGATTGGTTTCATGGTAATTGCAGCTAAGTGTGCTGAGATCTTTCTGAATTCCAAAGACTTTCTCTTTGGGAAATTAGCTCTTACCAGGTGAGTGAGTTGCTGACTTAATTTCCTTTTTCTCTGAAGGTCCTACTCTAACATGAATTCTTTCAGCAAAGGCAATGCAATGTGGCCACAATGATGCGTGTGTTCCCATAAATTATCTTCACACAGACCAGCACAGTAATGATGAGCAAGAAATGTTATTGTGAATTCTTGACATCCCAGAGGAGGTTCAGCCTTTACCTTTCCTTACTTTGTGCTAGTGGTGTTTCTGTGAGATGCAGTAAAGACTAACTGAGGGCTGGGTTTGTAAATACCACTTGACTTTGACATAGAAGTTTCTTGTAAAATGGTTTGGGGTTAGTTTTGGAAGAGAAACAAAGGCAATTTTAGATTCGACCTGAGATAATAATGGTTTTTTTACTAAAAAGTAAAATGCTTCTGGAGCTCTGGCAGCCTTGGTGCTGTGCCCACTGCCCTGGGGAGCCTGTTCAGTGCCCACCCCCCCTCTGGGTGAAGAACTTTCTGATATCCAAGCTAACCCTGCCCTGACACAACTCCAGGCCATTCCCTGGCTCCTGTCCCTGGTCCCCACAGAGCAGAGATCAGGGCCTGTCCCTCCTCTGTCCCTCCTGAAGGAGCTGTCACTGCAATGAGGTCTCCCCTCAGTCTCCTCCAGCTGAATGCACCGAGTGCCCTCAGTTGTTCCTCACCAGGCTTCCCCTCCAGGCCCTTCACCACCTTTGTTGCCCTCCTTTGCACACAAGAAATTAAGTTAGGTAAATAACTTTTTCCTCTTTTTTATCCTTCATTGTGGCATAATTTGAAAATATAATTTAAATCTCCATTAAAAATGTGAGTTTAAGTACAGTAATCAATAAGCTTGTGTGATTGCTGTTGCAAGGAGCAGGGAAACCAGTGCACAGTGAAACAGGCAGTACCTCTTGAGAGCTCATCTTATGGGGTCAGGGCTGATGCCCTGTGCAGAACAGTGCATCCAAATACCTCCCTCCTCTCTTCAAAAGTGTGCAGGAGGAGGCACCAGCCTCTGTTGAACAGCTCACATTATTTATAGGGTAACAGATATACTGGCCTCCTAATTTTCTCATTTAAAATAAAATCCTTCTAAATATGATGATTTAATTGCTATTTGTGTAATGCAGAATTGCTAAATTGAATACTGCTGGGTATGCACCTGCTTTGGGACACCACTACTGGGGATTGAACTAGAAGGGCCTTGGGCTTCATCCACTACAGCCACTCTTATATTTGATGTAGAGCTACCTGGCATTACTTTTGACTAAGATTTCAGCCATCTTTTAAAACAGAAGAAAACCGTAGCCATTAAAAAAGTAATATTGAAACAAAAATTATCAACAACGTATTTTGGCTTATTTATATTGAAATCTTTGAAAGTTTAATTTGCAATTTTGTGGTCATTGAAGTTCAGACTTTTTATCTAGTTTGGTATGGAAAATGTTCTTGCATATTAAAATATTTTCCTGTTCAGCTCCTAAAAAGTTGAGTCAGCTTTTACCCTGGAAGAGGTGGACACGAGCTAAAGAGGAATTCTAGATCAAAGGATTTCAAACTGTACATGTACTTGCTTATAACATAATGATTCAGAGCATTGGTTTTTTTCAGTTTTATTTCTAAGGGACCAGGAAAAAAGCTCTATTACTTGCGTGCATATTCCTTGGAACCATTTCACATATGCTGATACTATCATGATGGGGTAAATTTTGATTAAAAAATACAGTCTTGCAAAATACAAGACATTTTTGAAGTTGTATTTTAGGCCACCTATGCTATTTCTTCCTATGGCCTTGCTTTTTTTGCTGTGAGATCCTGCAGAGAAATGACTTGTCTGGTGCCAACTTGCTATGTCAGAAATTCAGCATAATTTCTGAATCACAACATTCCATAGTATGAGGAGAAACGAAATATATGCAGCAAGAACATGTGTTTGAAGCTCAGAAAAAATAACAAAAAATTGCAAGAATGAGAAGATCAAAACATCAGAATCTTTAGACTATTAGCACAGGAAGGTGTTGCTGGGTGGAACTCACTGGCTGGGCCATGGGACAACCCTCCAGAGCAGACTGCTGGATAACAGCAATGTTCCCTGGAAGGCAGAGGTGAATAGGGCAGGAATGACAGCTGAGTGTTGCAGTGGGAAAAAAAAGGGAATGTGGATGAGTTTGAGCTTTAGGATTAGAGTAACAATTCCAATGAGATGAGACAGCTCTCCTGCACCAGGCAGCCCCTTGTTACATGGAGGAATCTGCCTACCTTGAGTATAATTAAATCTCAGTCTACCAAAGTGGTCTTTATTCAATTCAGGGAGCAGGACTAAGCATCCAGAGGTCTCAGTCTGAGTAGTGACTTGGTATCTGGTCCCTTAAAATTTTTGTCCTTCCAAGGAACCCATGTTTTAGAGGAAATATTGGAAGAATTTTAAAGGATATGTTCTTGGGAGCTGTATTTTTCTTTAATCACCCTCTTCTCCCTTTCTTTGTTTCCTTTTCTCTTGACTCTCCAATATGTTCCTGGTTTTTTTCATTATGCCCTTTGATTTTTTAATAATAGTTTTTTAAATAATAGAATTGTTTTGTTTTACTGTATTTGTCTGAAAGCCTTAGCTGAGCCAAAATAGCTGAGGGGAAATCCTGTTTTTGCAGCACATAAGAACTTTTTGCTTTGACAATCACTAGGTGTGTTCATCTAAGAAAGAGTTTGATGATTTCACTGATATGGTATTAAAAGGCTTTGATCATGTAATGTCTATCCTGCATTTCTCCAAGCTGCTCTTTCACAGTGGATGCCTGTAGGTATTCTAAAACCTCTGCAGTGCACAGCTTACAGAAGTTATTTCCATGCAATTATATCTAGAAATTAGACTTCTTATAAAACATTGAATGAATTTGTTTTAAAATTGGACTCTTTAAGAGGAAGGAAAATTTACTGTGGACATGTTTTAAAGTACATTCTGCATATAGAACCAGTCTTAGAACTTTTATTAATGCTGTCATGCAATGTCTGTTATGATTTCCCTTGTAGAGGTGAACTGTGTCCAGATTATAACAATTGCTGTCACTTGAGCCGTAGCTCACAAAAGATTTCTCCTGTACATTTGTCTAGTACTCTAATACAACTCTCTTTTTAGCAAAAAGGGTGCAATGGTGTCCTACAAAGATCTGATAGTATAGGTTTGGGGTGAGCCATTATCAAAATTGGCAAAGATGTTGCTGAGCTCTGCAGGCTTTTCCAGGATTCCTGAGAAAACTACTATGGAAGACATTATTTTGTGGAATACTTAATACTATATGAATAGTACAATGCAAAATCTTATTAGAAATATTAATAGCATAGAAAACTTTTATTAGGAGTTTTATCCCTTTTACGGTAAGGCCAGGCATCTTTGCACACTGTGATTCCAATCATAGAGGAAATATGTATAAAATGATCAAAACTGCATTTTAAAAGTCATGATGCTAAGGTCCAGTGAGTTAGATGGCTGAGCAGGTGATCTGTGTCTCACTCAAAGTCTTAAATCTCAATTTGAAGTGAGATAAAGCTGCCTCTTGGCAGCACTGCAAGGACACCCAGTGCTGCAATTTTAACCTGTTACTGCACTGACAGTGAGAATTTAGTTTCTAGGCCTCTGGCACTATTTGAGGCTTGGATGTGAAATTCCAAATGTGGGATGCAGAGAGAAAGAAATACTTGTTTTGTTTCCTGGTAACTTAAAAAAATTGCAGGTTTTTAAGATGTTCTGAGACCAAAAATGTGGAATCAGTAGCAGTAAGTATTTGTTAGAGGGCAGTAAAATAGTACTATATAATAGTGTAATGATATGTTAGAGTGTAATTTGGTTCATAATTGTCCATTATAGCTATGTAATTTATATAATTATCTTACATAGTGTTGTGTAAAGTGCATGCACACACTGAAACATGTATATATTTCTAAAAAATCTATTTTTGATTGTTAAATACTATTTTTAAATACTACAATGCTTATACGTGCTTAATAAATCATATGACATTCCCCTCATTATCACAGCATTTAGTATGAAAGAAATATTACTTTGGGCATTTGTCTTAGAAAGTTCAAGTGTTTAATATTCAGAGACTATATACATAAAATATCCAATTTCTAAGTCTTTACTGTGCATCCATGCATTGCTGAACACTTTCTACAGGCCCAGAGCATGGTTCTTAATGCAGATGAAGGACACGCTAACAGAACAGCTGCAGTAGTTTGGATAACCTTCAAAATGCTTCAGGGCATAAGTCAGCCACTAATTTCTTGGATGAATTTTAATTTTTTTTCCTAGGTTATTCAGTATTGATATATCTTTGACCAGATTTTTAGAGTGTCTCTGATTAGATCTGTTATTTCAGTTCCTGTAGTCCTAGGTGTTTGAATTTTGACAACAGTATGTCAGATTGAAGGAAATTTTAGCATTCACCTTCAGTTGGTTTATTTATTATTTATATTTTTTTTTTAGCAGTTGTAGACTGATATGATGCAAACTGGAGTTGAGGTTGTTTTCCATATTTTGAATACAAGGAAATTGATGAACAAAATCACTATGTTCCAAAGGGAATTATAGTATGATTCTTATGTATTTGATTTTCAGGACACTTGAAAGCACACATAATTATGTGCTAGAACCTATTGCTGAACAATGGGGAAAATTAATAAACATATGAACTGCAAGTATTATCTGGAAATTTGGAATTCCAGATACAAAAATATCTCCCAATAATTGCACTAAGCATGAGGTGACAGCAGAAGTGAAAGCCAGGGGCAGCCAAAGTGTTCTGCAGGTGTAGAACAAGCCAGGGATGGTTATGTTTGCCATGGTGGTTTTGTCTGTGAACAGAGAATTTTCGTCTCCCAGTCAGTCAAACCCTTTTTGTGGACAATATGTTCCTGGTGATAAATACTATATTTTGAGCAAAACCACATCTTTTTTGCCTCATTACATTGTTTTCCTATTTGGGATGGGATTTTTTAACTAATTTCCATGTCGGAAATACAAAGCATCTTATTTCATTAGCTGCCCTTGCTCATTCTCTTTGGACTCTTTCCAGCTTCACAAATACATGAATATGAGAAGAAAAATCATTATTAGGAGTTCCTTTAATCTCAGCTTGTTATATCTTGTTGATGAGAAATTTATCATAAGCTAACTGAACTATGAATGAGTTGTTGGAATTCTTCATATGCTATTAGAGCTGCTGGTGGGTGGTTAATGAAGCAGCCTTGTGTTCTGTCACCAGGAGCTCTTCAACAGAATCCAGCAGGGCAGCACCATGAAAGTGTGTCGAGGACAAGTTTGTTTTGCAAAGCAAAATGGATCTGCTTTAGTGGAGAAAAGTCAAAAACCATGGACAATATTAAATTTTACTATAAGCTTGTGGTGTTCATAAGTTGGAAGTATTAAATCTTACCAAAAGGAGTGTCCATTTTGCCGAATGAAGCCTCAGCTTCCAGGAGTAGAAATGTAGGGATTTTTGTTGTGATATTTGCTGGGATAAAAAAAAATCCTCCATAAACTTCAAGGTGAGGATGGGATCATTAAACAATGGATATATTAAATCTGACAATCTGAAAGCACAAAGTCAAGAATTCAGTTCCCAGATGCTGCAAAGGAAGATGTTCAGAGTTGATCTCCCAACAGCAAGGGCAACAAAAAGTCTGCAAATTTCCCTTTGAAATGAGTGGGAGCTTAGTACATTTCATGGGTGTTGACCAGTTTGTGGACTTTCCTCTCAAGAGTTTTCTCTGCTGTTGTAGTGCTCAATGAAACATTAGTCCACTTAAGAGCTGTGCTTGCTGATCAGTGACACAGCTTCTGACTGTCATCAGATTTTAGATTTCCTGCTTTCTTTTGTTCCCGGGAAGAAAGTGTGAACTGGACATGTATATTTGATACCACTGCATTAGAAGTCCTTTGGTTAAATAGGAGGTGATGATCACCTGGCTGGTTAGTGGGCCCTCAGTGCAAGGAGGCTTTCCTGCAAGATGCACATGAGTAGTCAGAGCAGGCTTGTCCCCTCTGTGACAAAGGTTGACTTTGGCCACGTTGAATTTGGCTGCCTGGTGAGTAGACCTATTTGCTGAGTTTTCAAGTAGTTGGGTTTAAGCCTAGAAGAAAAATGACAGGCAGAAAAGTGATGACAGCCTTCAAATCTCAGTAAATCAGCATGGGAGTAGAGTTAGTGCACAGAGCCTTGAAAAGGACATCTTATGTGATACCATCACTGTAAGCACTGAACACGGATATTTGCACATAGGTAATTAATAATACTTCTTGGGAAGTAAGCAGTGCAGGATGCTTTGTGGGTAAGGTATTAGCTGATCAGTGAAATGACTTGTTCAATTTCCCTCTCACAGACATGTGCAGTAGTCTCCCTGAAGTCAAGGTCAACCTCTCTGCAGCCTCTGCATTACCTTCTGCCACTTCATTGTTACAAACTAGTCACCTTTGGGAACAGCTCAGATAACATGAAGGTAAAATTAATTCTAATGTATATTAGAAAAACTCTGATAGTGATGATAGTCGCATAATCAGTTTGATATGGTGGCAAGGAATAACTGCTGTCAAAAGTCATAGGCTTATAGAAGATTTTTGGCTTTGAAAAGAATACATTGTTTTTGAGACTTTATTAAATAAGAAAGAAAGCTTGTGTCTAATATCCAATAGTTAATGCTTCTGAGTGATCCATCAATTTGGTTTTGTTATACAGAGAGTCACCTACCCACCAATGGGTAGAATATGTCAGCTAACTGGTAAAACCCTAGGAGCAGTATCACTGATGAAAGCACTGATAGCCTTGTACAGCTGTTTCACAGTGGCTTGGGAAGAAAGGAATATGGAAAGGAAAGAGATTATTTTAATTTAAAATATTGTGAGCCATGTAAAACAGAAATGGATGGAAAATGTGAGCCATGTAAAACAAATGGATGTGTTTATGCTGTTTTGTTCTTTCTAAATGTTAATTTTTAGATTGAGCCTATATACATTCTGCTTGTGCTTTAAGATGTTCATTTAACAAGACTTTTGGGACTCATATAAATAATACATGTAATGTACACATTAGTACAGCACAGTAATTTCTCTGAATTGAATAACTCATTTCAAGATAGGAGTCTCATTGTGGCAAACACTACCAACCATCCAAGACTAGGGGATCACATTTTTGTTCCCCTGAAAATCATATTGATTTAGCAGAATTTTTCATCAACTTGGCTCCCGTCCTTTTCACGTCCTTAACTCTTATTTCTGAGGCCTCTCTAAACCAATTTTATATGGCCTTAAGATAAGATTATGTGTTCAGCTGGCATGTTGGACATAATATTAAAAAAGATACAAGACTGGGTGTACCAAGAAACCAATAGGAGCAGACATAGATCCCTGGGAGTGGAGGCACTCAGGCGTTGTTATTCCTAAAGGCACTCGGTGGTGCCGGCACTGACGCTTTTCAGGGGTGGGGATCCCTGCCTGAGGTCTGGTGCTCAGGGATGGTGTGCTGCCTGTTGCAGTGTGTGATGCCAAGCCCAGTGCCAGGCTGTGCACTGTCACACTTTGCTCTCTAGGGACGTTAGACATCTGTAGGTTTTGCTGAGGTGTGTACAGCAAGGGTGGAACCCCTGCTCCCAAGGCAGAGCCCAGGCCTGGTCCTAGGAGTTGTACATCCAGGGAAGTGATAACAGAGTTCAGAGGACCCAATTCCCCATACCTGAGCAGTTCAGACATGAGTCTTGCACACATTTGATTCAGTTCACCCAGCCAGCATGTGGAAATTATTTTTTCTTTCTACTGGGTTAGTTTGCTGTTGACTTAGCAAGGTAAAAAACTCATGCAGAAATTGGATAAATCAGCATAAGAAATAAGAAAAGACATCACAGAACTGATCAGACAAGTTCTTCCAAAACCTCCAAATGTGAAAATCAAACGGAGGCATGATGCACCTAAAGACTTAAGCAAAAGGTTTGTTATCCAAAAGCAATGATTGTAGAAAAATTTCCATTTCAATTTGCTCAAGATTGTTCTGTGAAAAATAACACAGCCCACTTAAACCTTTTCTTATTTTTCTATTAGCATAAGAAAAAGTATCTTTGAAAGTGCCTGGAAAGCTGATTTTATAATCTCTGTGTTCATTTGACTAGCACAGAGTATGTAGCCTCAGAAGTTAAAAATTCTCCAAATAGTTACAGACCAATTGTATTTGGGCAACAATGTGAAACTTCATAGAATTGGCTGGGAAAACCTAATGAGATTCTTGAAAGACAGCTGGAAGCCCGTTTCTTTTTAATGCTTGAGAGCACAGCACAGCCAAAAAGTCTCATGAATGCAGTGTGGGAGAAAGGAACAGTTTGTTATCAATCCAGAAATGGCCATCTCACATTCACAAGCCCAGAAGGGAGATCAGTGGCTCAGCTGAACCACCAGATAGCCAGTTTTGCTGCTTGGTGAACAGCTGCTCTTGCTGAACATGGCAAGCCTACAAAAAGCACTAGAACAACGTCAGAGTGGCAGATTTTCCCTGCCCTTCTGTGCAAAGTAGAGATGTGACATGGAGTAGCTGCACTGGGGCACACAGCAGAAAGGGACAAGGCTGAATTGTGGGCTTGATCCTGCAGCACTCTGGGCAGGGGCACTGCATGGGGTACAGCAACACTTGGGTGCTCTGGGCATGTGAGGAGACAGCAGGAACTGGAGAGATGGAAACCTGAGAGTGTAAATATGGAGGTACCTTTCTGCATTGTTCTTTTAACTCCTCAAGTTTATCAAAAGCTGCTTTACCATATTGTGCATAGGTGGTGCATATAACACTACAACTCATGCTTCTGACTTTGGTTGGCATGTTTTATCTAGAATCTGTCATATTTTATAGGGCAAAGAAAGTGGAACTGCTATTTAAATGCAAAGAATTAAAGACACAAAATGGGGGAAATTGTGTATAAAACAGTCATTAAAGGTTCTTTCAGAAGGCTTCTTTCTTTTCACAATATATTAATTCATTCTGCAGTTTAAAAACTTTTTTTATCAAAACTTTTATAACAATGGAAACAAAACTATTTGGATGCAGAGTTTCCTTTGTATATAAGAACCTGAATGTGCTCCAGAGTGTATTCAGTGCATACTACAGAAGTGGACTAGCATCCTTTTCTGTATCCATCCATACCAGCAAAGAGTTTACCACCTCCAGCTTTTTGTTACCTCTCACTAGACAGAAATTGCCACCTTTACTGTTCTGTTGCCAGTGTTCCAAGGTTTGGCCATTGCCTGTTTGCTGCAAGGAAAATCAGCTATGTTATCTCACATCACCTATTTTAGCTGTTTAAACTAGTCTAATTTATATTGCTTAAAAGAAATCAGGGCACACTTCTGTGAACTGATTTACTGCACGAGTTGGATAGAAGTGGTACTGTCAGGAAACGATGGAAGTGAGAGAAGTGCTACAGGCAGTGATCCTTGGCTGAGCAAGGTGTTTGTCCATGGCCTGAGACATGTGCATGCAATGATTCACTGACTTCTGGAAATCTACCTTACTGATTTTTCTCCTTCATTCCTTATACTTTTAAAATGGAGGCCAGGTACATTGGCTTGTGTGTAATGCTGTAGTTCTTCTGTGGACATTATAATCTTTTCACTGTAGCATAAATGTGCAGAAATGAGCTATTAATAGGCAGAACCTATGCATTTCATTGTGATCTTCTAGCAAGCAGTAATATCAATTTATTTATTTATTTATTATTTCTGTGGCTAGAAATAATATCTAATTGTTCCCTTTTATTAAACTACAGAAAGCTCTATAATGATCCCAAGGCCTTCTTTCATATCCAAGCCATCATTTGGTGACCAGCCTGGTAACACAGTCAGAAAATACAAAGATTATTTGCCTCTGTGTGTCATGCCAGGAACACCAAGTAAGTGAATTTATCAGCTTTGTTATTTGGCACTATAATTGAGTTCAGCCTGGAATTCTCAGAGCTAAGTTTTTACATAAAAAGTTATAATAATCATAGTTTATGTGGCTAAGTCACAGAAGGTGATAACGTATTATACACTGCCAGAACATTTTGTTTTCCATGTCTCCTCTCTCCAGTTCATTGCATAATTTGCTTTTCCCACTGGTCCATCTCTTCAGAGCTATGATAATATCCAGCAAACATTTATATCAGATCCTCATTTTAAAAAACACACATTGTGTTTAGTATTTGCTCTAGGAAATACAGCCTCTTGTTGCATTGTGGGGTTTTATATGTACTAAGCAACTCCACATGCCCCAAACTTCCCTGTCACATAGCAAAGCAACCACACAGTGACGTGTTTTCTCCTGCCACCACAGCAAGTTCTAGAGCTGGAGACTCTCCAGTCTCCCTGAATCTCTTCATGTCTTCACATGCAAAAACCAAACCAAAGCAAATTCATCATCACCTCTGCTAACTTGGTCGGTATGATTTTGCATGATAATAGAAGTGATCTCAGAGTGGAGACTGCTTTTCAGGCTGGAATAATGTGAATGTTTCAGTGCCAGCTGCCAGCAGTGCCTCTGTCCACTGCAGAGTCAGCTTCAGCCAAGTTTGTTCTCAGTCATGTGTGCATCTTGGCTGAAGAATGGCATTTCTGATCTGGTCAAAAATAGGAAATTAGCTGAGCATCACCAGCATACTAATGAAACCCACATTTCCTCACAGCTGGTGGCAGACCAGTGAATCCTGCTGAGTGAACTCCACAGCACTATGACAAGAGGGTATGTACTGAGACCACAGTCCACACCATCCAGTTTTCAGGTTCTCCTCAGAGACCTTTGTGGAAAAACACAGAAAAAAATTCTATAGGAAAAGCCCAGCTTATTCCAATAGGGCAACAGTTTTATTTGGTTTATCAAAGGCTCGTAAGTGTAATGAAACCAGCATGGACAGTTGGACACACAATTTTAGTTAAGGAAATCTGCAGTGACTGCATTCTGCCCTTTACTGACAGGAGCAATGATACAGAAACACTCTGTGTCACTGGTTCACTGTTCTAGTGCTCTTCATATGGCCATGAGGAGAGGAAAAGGCATAAAGTGCATTCACACTGATGTGTGGGACAATGTGGGAATTGATGATGTAGTGACAGAAAAGCAAAGGTCTGCACATCCACGTTTCCTAGCACAGCACATCAGACCCTTGTTTGTGCTGCTGGATATTTTTTCCCTCTCTACAGTGTACATCATGGATCTCAGTTGTAATAACTAGTTTCTTTCTGTTCTTTAATTACAGAAGAAATGATTGCAGGATGACTTTTAGCCAGGGAATTGTGGGTGTTGTTTTGTTTTCTTTAAAAACCTACATAACAGGGTTAATTTAAGAAAAGCTGTTGTTCAAGATTGATAAAATGATTAAAAAAAAAAAAAGGAAAAAAGGAAAGAATGTTGCTAACCATAAGTTTTTATCATGTGACCAGACACTTAAAAAATTTATTTCTAACAGAAAAAAAAGAGTATAGATTTGAACCTAATTCATCACAGAAATAGTTCTTACTAGACTGAAACTACTGGGCAATAGATTTAGAGGATACTAGAGGGAAATCTTGGTCAGTGAGTCATTTTGTATTAAATGAACAGGTGAGTTTGGCCATGGTTCACAGCAGACATATTCAAATATTAACATGCCTCTGTTTTGGAAATAACAACAAAAAAATAACCATCTTTATGGTAATAGAATATTCTGATACCTGCAGCTGCAGTAAACATTAGCAGAAGCTGAGTGTCCTGTGTACTCATGAACATGTTGATTTTGATAGAATAAGTATGAGAAGAAAACAAGGTAAAAGTAGAGACATACAATCATCCAGGAAATAACTCTCAATGTTGATGATGACATTTGTTATTGAGAGCTGTTACTTTTCAGCAAGAAGTTCAAGTTAAAATGCTGGGAATTGATTTGACCTGGCATATTGAAGAAATTTAAATTTTAAGAGAAAGTATGAAGCAGATGAAGTCATTGTACACTATGTTCCATTATTTTCTTCGGTTTTTAGAATTATTGATTTTCTAGGAACGTTATGTAAGTATTTCTCAATTGGAATTGAGAAATTAGGGTTATTTTTTTGTGAATGAAAATGCTACTGTATTTCTGCCAAAATGCTAGGGAGGTATTAAATTAGTTATTTCTTTTATTATTTATTCTATTAAGTATTAGTAATTTAAAAGACTTAACCTAAAGAAAGGAAGAAAAATAAATAACTTCCATCAGCCATTAAGAGTGTGACAATACAGTGGAATGTAGCAGAAGATGTTTCATGATAATTTAATTATATCAAAAAAAGCACCCCCAACTTAGCTAATTGAAAAAATAAGGTCAAAGAGAACTTTAAAGGAAAAAACCTAAACCACTCCCTTCCCCCCCCAAGCCAAATTTAAATTCAGTGCTATGCTTGTTCCTGGTGCAATCTGGACAACACAGACAATATGAGAATTTATAATCAAACTGATCGTGGGGGACACATTGGCTGCTGCCATTGACAGCAATGGACAACTATTTCTGTTCTGCACTTTACAGGCATTTTCTATTAATCCGTTTTTTGCACCCTATTTAATATTGCTGATGGCACATTGTTGTGACTGCATTTAATGACTGAATTGACATTTCAGGCTTGGCTGCTTGGCAGGTTATTTTTGTTTTGTTTTTGTGGTGTTCTTTTTTTGAAAAGTATGTCTGATAACAGTCCATATGCAACTGTGTTGCGTGCTGGTGTATGTTATTGCCTCTCAGGCCCCTGTAGCTATCAGCTGGAGGTATATCACACGTTTTCCATGGGGGCCGAGTCAATGGTTAGAAATGAAAGTAAAGCTATTTGTCGCCTTTCTTTTTCATTTTGTTTTGCAGCAGCATCATGGATTTTGTTTAGATTTATGGGAGACTGCCTAGACTAAACTACTGCCATAGCAAGCAGCAAAAGTCACACTCTACTCAGTTCATTTTGAATTAGAACCATCTATTACTCCTCTACCGTGAGTTTAATAACTCCCATAATTTTCTGCTATAGATTCACATAAAGGGCAGGTTATTTTTCAAATGAGAAATACATTTTCTTCTACCTGGACCTGACAAATGTATTAGCAAAACCTTCCATTAACTGAAAGAAGAGTTGCCTTTATTTTGTATAGTTTCTTTCCTAACCCTTAGGGTAATTAGCTGTAATTATGCTGCTATGTAATTATAGTGTGGATGTTCTAAGTATTCTGAATTCTATTCTAGTCTCTGTGGTGCTGTGCAGACTTGAGGTAGTGCTCTGTGGTGTAGCCAACTTTTGGGGTATGTTTGTTGAAATGTAAGAAGAAATGTTCCTTAAAATAAATCTTCATTTTGTCCTAAGCATGCTTCTTTCTTAGTCTTTCAACTTCATTACTTCTTTCATTAGAAGCTTTGCAATCCTGGACGAGGGCTTTTTGGGAATGGAAATAGGGATTGTTTTGATTTTTATTAACCAATAATATAACCAATAATGCTCTTACTCTTACACAGGCATAAGGTTATTTATGTGGACAGGCTCTGCTCCACATACATTTTGTAGCTGTCGCCATAGCTGGACAGACCTTTTCAGGACAAACAGAATAACTGGTTGACATAAGAGGTTTGCAATTGTTTATACAACCTCTGTCATAGTGATTAATTTTATAAAACCATCCTGGGAGATGCTCACCCACCCTTGCCAGCTGACATGTCCTGGTTTGCCACACTTAACTGACCTGGAATTTTCATATCAACATGGTTTTGTGTGTATTTCCTGGTATATCAGACTACAAACTTCAGAACATGCTGGAAGCATCCCAGAAATCACAAGAGGGATCACACAGGCAGGGCAGAATTTCTTGTGCTTCAGTATGTTTGTAGTTCCAACTAGAATTGAGTGGAACTGAAATAACAATAAATCTGTCCAAAATTCTTAACCTTTTAATTTAATTTTAATTGCCTTTTATCTGTTAGAGTCTCTTCTGTGATCTGCTCTGGTGGAACTGACATGTTTCCTTCATGTATGCAGAATAATTCCTATGCCCCTAATAGAGTTCTCTGAGCTCAGCTTTTACTGACAAATTTAGATAATGAAATGTTATTTTTCTGAAATATATGCCTGAAATATATGTGGAAGGGAGAAAAAAAAATTTTAATATTGTCCTCCAAATTCTAGAGAAAATTAAAATATTCCTTCTTGTTAGAGAAGCGGAGAATAGGACTGTAAACATGGCATTAGAAAGTGAAATTCTAGTCAACAGTCACTTGTCTCTCTTGTCCCTGACACAAAGTTGAAAGAACTGAATCTTTTATGAGGTTAGAAGTTCTCAGCTGAGATCTGACAACCCATTTTTATTTCTGCTATTCTGAAGTCCAGGTGGAAACGTTATAGTCCATAATCTTTAAAGGGATATTATTATCTCCTGTACTGAAGAAGAGTCCCCAGGCCAGTCTGTGTTGGGTTTGGAATGGAAGTAAAATGTGGAAAATGATGAAAAAAATCTTCAGACATTTCCCATTCTTTTTCTCCAATAGATTATTAATAATATCATATTGTTATAGTCATAATATTGCAATAGTTTAGTTTGGACCACATACTCCTTTCACCACGAACCGTGTTCTATAGTGTGTCTGCAGTACAAAATCACCCCAAAGGGCAGAGACTGGGGCTTGGTGTGAGACAGTCCAAAAGAACTTCTGCTAATTCCTTTATTCCTTCAGTCAGATCGCTGTGATGTGCTGTTGGACGTAGCTGGGCAGTAAAACGTGTAAGGCAGTTTACTGTAGCACTTCAGCCTGGGCTACAGAGCTGCTCGCTGGCACTGAAGCACCTGGAACCTTCCAGGCACCAAATGACTCCAAGTGGAGTCAGCTTTTTGAGGCTTGTCCTTGGCTCTGCAGGATGAAAACGTGTCAGCAAACAAGGAGTTTGGCCAGCAGGCAGGGGACATGCCCGGGCAATCTGGCACAGTTGCATATACAATATAGGTGGCGTAGGTGTGGAAACACAGTATTCCATTACAGCAGCACTCCTGGGCTGCCTCCTTTCTTCCCACGCCCACGAGGCTTGTGACTTAACTACTGTTGTGCTTTGCTCTGTGCAGTTTGGAAAGATAACTCTGTCTGGAGGCATAAATTAAGTCAGTGTAGCTTTGAGATATGCGTAAGAGCCTTTATGAGTTTAAATCCTGTTGGTGCTGTATTAATTTGGGACCTGACGTGCCTAGAGCATGTTCACTGAACATCATTCGTTTGAACAAGATGCTGCAGTGGTTGTGTGTGTGATACTAGAAGGGGGTATTTAAGGAAGATGTTGCTGACTCACAGACCTGTCAGATAAAAGCAGTATTCAGAGAGGATACAATAGCTGACCTGTTTGCCAACTTGAATACAAAGTAAACTTTCAGAAGGACTGTGCAGACTGTATTTACTGAAAAGGAAGGCAGAGTATCTTGTGGAGAAAGAAATATGAAGTCTAGAAACACAGACAAACTTCAAATGACTTATGGGATCTCTGATAAAACTATTGTTCAGCAAATAAGGAATTCATTTGGAGGATTCTCTATTTGTGTTATTCTGTTTGTCATTTAATCTAACTTCAAATTCTAAAAATTGTAAATAAAACGTACTAGTAGATGAGGCAATGTGACGTGCACCACAGGAACTGTGAGCTAAGGCCCATCGTCTCTGCAGTGCAGGGGAAAGCAGCACCTTGGCCAAAGAAGAAAGGGAGTGGAATCTGAGCCAATGGTAGCAGCAAAATGAGAGAAAAAATAACTCTTCAAACCTTATGGTGGATGCCTAAAATTTGCCTAGGTGGCTGGGCCTTCCTCTAAAAGCTGTCTTGCAACAAATTAATTAATGCAGACAAGCTTCTAGGAATTTTTTTTTTTTTTGCTATTGAGACAAATCAGTTTCTTTATAAAAGCTTCTGATGTTTCAGACAGCCAAAAATTATGACAGGATGAAATACTGCTCTGTATTTAATTATCAAGTTTTTAATTTGAATTTATCAGGAGGCTGGTTGAATAGAGTCTGCAAAATTGTCAGGCAAAGGAATCTTCTAAAAATAACATGTTAGCAAGATACTCAGCGTGCATAAGATGAAGGAATTTATAAATAGGTTTTGAATGTATTGAGCTCATTATAGAATAAATAAAAAATGGATTTTTAGGGATATGGCTGTGTTTCAAAGTTATTTTAAATGAGCCTAAATCTTCACTGGAGACTTTGTCTCTTTCTTTCTATGGTACAGGGTGTTCTCCAGCCTGGCAATGAAAGGGAATGGTATGAGGGAGCAGGTGTGGTAGAAAGCAGGCACAGAGGTGTCTGCCAGCAGCAATCAAGTGCTCTCATTCACCGGACATTAATGTGCAGCTTTTATCTCCTCCCATCTCCTTATTTTTGTTGTTGTTTTAAATCAGAAGTGCCAAGACTCTCCGCCCTAGAAAAAAAGCAGATTTAAGTGGGGGCGGGTCCCAGGACTCCATTGGCTGGATTTGTGGTTCTCCCACAGGAGTGCACTTTTAAAGCAAACCTCCCCGTTTTTCCATGCTTCGGTTTGTGTTGAGGAGTGATCTGGGAGCACACAGGGCAGACTCCTTCCAGAGTAATGCACACCAAGCCCTGTGCTCCGGGGATGTACCTGACGTGCTCCAGCTTCTGATGGCTACTCATCCCAGAACTAAGCTGGAACCAGTCCAGAGGGATTTCCACACTGCCCTCCCACAAGGCCTGTAGTGGACTCACTTTGGCGTTTACCACTAAATGTCTCACTGCTCAGATCTGCTCTTATTGCACTGTAGGACTTTTACAGTAGACATAATCTAAATTTGATTTCTATTATTTAAGAACTTGGTTGTGAAGTCAAGGGTGTAGCCTAATTCCAGGAGCTTAATCTTCATGTACTAATATGTTCAGGAATTGCCTTTCTGTTTTCTGACTTACTGCTCAGGACTGGAGACTATGGGAAATACCTATATTTAAAAAAACCCCTAAATTTAAACCTGTTGAACAAACTTCTTTTTTGTCACCTTCCTCCGACTGGACTGTTTCCTTTCCAGGAACAAACTTGACAGAAATGGTGAAGTCACCTAAATTTGGATTACATGTGATTTAATGGAATGGAGTAAATTGACAAAAAACACTGGGCTTGAGCAGATCCAGGAAACTGTAGTGGCCACATAAGAATGAGGAATTTAGGCTTTTATGTTACATTTCATCTGCTGCTCTTGAACACTTTTGTCCTGACTATGGAAAGATACCTTGTTAAGGAAAAGTTCCCATATTTTATCAAGCATTTCACGTTTCTCTGACTCCTAATGGGAAAACTGGGAATGAACAGAGAGAACCATCATTTTTATTTTGAAAAGTAAAGGATTGGAATAATTTGATTTAGTGGAAACTACAAACAATTCTTGCCTTTTAGAATCCTGCTCACCATCTTATTCCATGATGAGTGGCTAATGATCAGTGTAATCTCTTTATGTGGTGGCTCATATGTAACTGATGCAAGGTAGATTACAGGATGTGTCAACACTCATGAAAAGGGAAAAGTGATTTTTCTGACAGAAAACCTTACTAAGAGCAGTAAAGACTGTATTTTTCAGATACAGAATAGTTCTGGTAAAGACGGAGATTTTAAAGCATTATTTTAAAGCATAGGTACCTCTGCATTGTTTTCCTCAATTTGGCACAAGTGGTAAAGAAAACAAGCTGGTTAGACAGCTTGACATTGGAGATTAAGTGTGAAAAGCAGAGTCTGAAATTCTTGAGTTGTTTGTTCTCTACGAATATAGTAATGCCCTGTTTTTTCCTGTTGCCTTTACTATGCTGACCATCTGAGTTCCCCAAGAGATGTACTGGATGCCTGGAAATGTTAGGGAATACCAAAGTATGCCAAAGCAGTTTCTTATAGGGTCAGACTGCTCCTCTGAACTAACAGGTGTTGTTCTAATGTATATTTGATGCCTTAAACGTTTGAATTGATACATGCTAAAATGTATGGGAAAAGTTCAAATGTACAAAAGCAACACATGGCTCTCTTAATTGAGTGAAAGTGGTTTAGGGATAATGTGAATAATCTTAACTAAGTGAAATTGTGAGTCAAACACTTATCAATGCTCCTACTCAGCTGAGTTTTGTTTGCTTCTAAATATGCATTTGACATTTGGTTATTTTAATTTTAAAGTTGTTCAATGGGCAGGACAGTACATATGCCTTTTAGTTCTGAGATACCAGAATCATGATCCCTCACATCATAACAAAAAAGAGAGATTTTAGTTTTCAGTTTGCTAGCTTTGCACAGGTTTTTTTCCCAAATACAAGCTGGAAACCACCTCTACTATGTCCTAAATTAAGCACTATCCTCATTCTTTGAATCCATCCAGCTCCTTTATTTGGTAAGTGGAACCTCTAAGCACACATCAGAGGCATCCCAGGGTTCTATTATACTATCAGTGCTTGGCAACCTTTACTTAACACTGTAACCTTATACATTACTTGTCAATGAGCCAGCTATGTCCAAATCATCACTTTTAGAAAATTTTGCTCTTTTCTTTTCTGAGAGTTAATTATGAGTTAGCAGCACTTGTTTCTGTAGAGAGGTTTGTCTCCATGAGGGAAAGTGTTCCTTATACATTTGACATTAATTTCTGTCATAGTGTTTAAAAGGCTTGATTTTAGTTAGGTGCCTAGGGATTTAGTTCCAGAATTCCCATTATCCTAATTGGTTCAGCAGAATGAAGCAACTCAGTGCACTTCCAGTCAATTATGTCACCCTTCAGCTACTGGAATCATACTGAAGGAAATAGATTATGTCATTTGTCCATTCCCAGAAATTTGCCTTGTAGCTGTGCCCTGATGTCAGGAAATCAAGTGTCTAAATAATGAAAATGCTACGAATTGTGCAAATTATGGAAAATGACAGAGACTCCATCAACAGCTAGTGTCACATCTTGTTTTGTGGAGCTTCCCTTTCAAAAAGTGGATAACACAAATAAAAAAGCAGTGACCTTGGTTCATCTTTGTAATGGCATCATCACTGAGGGAGTGAAGGCCAGAATTTTGATGCTATTTGTATATTACTTCTAGAGGAAATGCGTTGCTGTCTGTGGTGTGACAAAGAAAATGCCTCAAAAATGGAACCAAGAGGCTAAAAATAAGGATTCCATTCCTGGCACTGAATACTGTCTCATAGTACCTAGGGACTCAGGGGCTTTTGGTGTCTAATTTGAAGCAGAGATAATAATAGATAATAATACCGATCCTGCTAAAATTGTGACCATCAATATCATTGTTGCTTCAGAGTTGTGGAGTTGTTCTTTAAAATACTGAGTGGTACTTTAAGGATGACATAAGGTGAAAAGGGGCTGGCTGACCATTACAGCCACAAAGTGTGATGTGTTGTCACATGGAAGGGCCTGATGCATATCCTGGGGGCCTTGTTCCCTGCTCTGTGATTTGATGTTTGGCTGTATGAAGATGTGTGCAATATGGGAGTGCATTGCTAAGTGGAGCTTGTGGTGAAACTGCAGCCTCTGTGACAGACACAAATCTGAACAGAGCTCAGAGGCAGCTCCCACTTTGGATGATGTTTGGATGACCAGCTGTCAGCTGGTGGGTTGCACATCCAGCTAATGAAGATCTGCCACTTGTCAAGCTACACTGAACTGGGCCTTGAATTTCTTAAAGTAGTGTTTATTATGTATTTCTTGGAGACGTTTTTCTTGATGTTTTCTGACTTGCCACTGTTTCCAACTTCTTACCATAGAGGAAAGTGACTTGTCTTTGGAGGTGAATCCTTTAGCTGCCAGGTTCCTACATAGCAGGTTCTACAATAATATTTGCTAGTTTTATTTTTGATAATATGTTATTTTTTGACTCCTGTTACAATTTTGCTTACTTTTTGTAGAAAATTTATCTTTAGACTGAAGCTCGTATTGTGGATTACCATGTAGACCCAAAGTAGCTGATTTTAACACATTTCTTTCTCCCCTCTTTCAAATAAATCCTCCTACTGCTCTGTAGCAGTGCTTTTTACTAATGAGAGCTATTGCCAAGCTTCCCTGTTATGGCACTTTGTTAGAAATGTGCCTAACATACAAAAGTGATGGCCCACTGGGCTTTCATCAGTTCTCAGCCTGCTGCCTTTAGGATCACTGTTTTATTTGGAGCTCAGTGATTCAGTTCAGATCTCTCTAATTCCCAAGGGAGGATTGCTCACAAGGGAAAAAAATCAGTTTTTGTACAGAGTTGTCTTCAAATTCCTACATAAAACATTTACTTAAAAGAACAGCAGTGTAGCTTGAGAAGGAACCTGCTATGAAGTTTAAAATATAGCACCACTATAATAAGTAAGGCCAGATATCATTCTTTTCTCACTAAGAGTCTGTTTAGACATTGTAGAATTCCTTTGTTTTGAACAGTTTCGTCATGTCTCTGCTTCTGTAGATCATTTGGTACATGGATCAGATATAATTTTACCAAAAGCCTGTTCACATGCAATAGATGAGACCCTGTTTCTAAAGAGGAGCCAGTTCTGTGATTCTTTCAAAGATGTTAGCAAATTCTGCACCATATTGAGTGCCCTTTGGCTGCAGGTAAAGAATTCAACAGCTTGTGGGAGTGCTAATTAGTGCTAATAATAACTTCAGTGACCTGCCTTGGCTTTAAAATGCCAGACAGAAATCACCCTGTCCTTGAAGGATAGAGATTTTGTTTCTGTGCTCATGTCTGATTAGGGACACTCCTGCCTTCGTGTTTCTGTGTTTAGTGGACACACACAATTAACTAAGTGGGTGCTGGTGTGTGAAGGAAAAAGAAGTGAGTGGTGTTGGGGAATCAAGAGGCAAAAAAGCAAAGAGATCTCCCAAAAATACTACACCAGAATTCCATTATTAAAGGGATTTCTCTTGTAGGCTAAATAGTCTTGTCAAAACCAGAAGTAATAATAAGAAAGCATTAGATTAGCAATTGGATTATTCAAAATTAAAACTTGCCTCTTTAATTTTGGTACTTTTTCTGTGGTTAATTTGCTGAAATATGTATGAAGGGTCTAAAGGAAATGGAAGCTTTAATCTGAGCAAGAACTGAAAAAGCTCCAAAGAAATTTTTATTTTATCTGGCTAATAGGTTGCTGATGGTGCAGAAAACAATTGTATTTTCATGGATATTTCCCTAGACCTTTCCAATATAAATATTATTAACACTAGCAAGAAAAACTAATTACAATATTTTATGAGCTGGAATGATGAATTAGGGTTTTTTTCCAACTTCCCTTTCTTTTACTAAAGTGACTTTTGAAAATCAACCAAATTAGAGGGGAGGAAAGAATCTTTAAGATTCTGATAGAGCCTAGATTGGATGATGGAAAGCCTGGTGAGGTAGCAGATTTATTAATTTTTTTGAAATTGTGGATAAAGACTTATAAAATTAAAAAAAAATGTGACTCAATGGTTAGGGTGTTTAATTCCTAATTAAACATTTGGCTTCTGTGCTACCCAAGCAACTCTAAGCAGAATTCTTTCCTATCTTGCTGCCACCCACTGCTGACCTCCTGTTGTCCCCAGCATTGTCCCAGCACAGCTGGTCACTTAGTTGCAGAGTGAACAAGATCAGGGAGCTTATCCAGCTAAAAAGTAGGATCACTGACAAAAAAAAAAAAAAAAAAGAGATTGTTTTTCAGCTGGATCAGTTTTCAAGTTGAGGGGCTACAAGCAAAACTGTGGAATTGTTCTATGACTACTCAGGGGAGCAACATTTCATTTAAATAAGTAGCTAGTTACATCTTAAGGTCATGCAGGTATTCTCAATGGAATTAATTGACTAGAACTTCATGATTTGTAAAGGTGAAGATTTTTTATGGTTATGCATAATCTTCAAAACCTAGACTGGATGGATAGAAAAGGGGACTGAATTGTAAGAGAAATACCAAACAAATTTAAAATGCAAGTCCTATGAATTTACTAAAATTCCAGAAATGGGTTTGGGCGAAGGGAGGTGCAAAGATTATGCTTGTGTGGAATTGGTGGTCACAGTCCTGTTTTTACTTTTATTCTCTAAGAATCCCATGGTAATTTTGTTAATTTCTGCTACCTAAAATACTAGATAGAAGAACACAATATATTCAGCCCTTCCCATTGCCACTTACTCTGAGCTATAATTCAGAGAGATTAAAATAGTAAGCAGCACAACTGTTCATTCTGGAGCTGGACCAAAGACTCTAAGTTTTACTTCCTTTGTGTATCTCCACTGCATTCTTTAGGGTGGCACTGACATCACCAAACCAGTGTGCTGAGAGACACGTTCCTTGGCTGAAGCTTCTTAGAAAAGTTACAATTCCTTTAAATTAACCTATTAAGGTAAGAGATCACACTGTGGTCACAGAGCATGTGAGAAGAGAGTAGGGCTATTAAATAGCATGCACGAGGATCGTGTGAACTCCTCTCTAGAGGACAGAGTGTGGAGATTCCTGTTGGGATGGGGGTAGAGTTCTGGCAGAGGGGAAAGGCACATGAAGATTTTGGAAAGAGTGAATCCTAAAGAGATGCCCTAAGAGAAACATGAAAACCTCCCAATGCTCTGTGGGACACACTATTGTGCTGGTGTAGAATGGAGGCTGAAGGTCACCAATTAATGTGTGCTAAGTAAAACCTCATGCTCAGCACACATTCTCTGTATATTGGTGGTATTTGAAATGCTGTTAACTTACTGCCTAGAAGAATGCTTTCAGTGTTTCTTTTTTCTCTGCTGACCTTGCTATGCACTAGAGAGCAGTAAGTGCATGTCAGCTGGAATCAGGTGGAATACTGTCTTTCTGGTGAAGACAATACCAGATACTCTCACTGTTACATTGCAGAGGACTGCAGGAGGCCAGTAAACTTGGGGATAATGAGGTACTTACTGCCCAGTTGGAGTAGAGATGGCTGAATTGCATTGTAGTAGTCAATGAAAAACAGGAGAGTTCAGCACTGCACACTCAAATGTTTTGTGTAGGAAACTTTTTAGAGCTTTATTGAGTAAGCTATAGAAAAAGATTTCTGATAAAAGCACTTTATTAGTATCTCAGCTTTCATGACTCTCTGATGTCATCTATTGAGAAAACAGTGATTTATGTTGTTCCTTACAAAAAAACCTGTTCCCAATTAAGAGAACAAGCTTTAATTTCTATTCCCAGATAAACAGAAGGTAAGCATGATGGATAGAGAGCACAGTTGATTTTCGGATGATGTGCCAGCTGGCTTTCTGTGCAGCTTCTAGTGCTGCAAAGATCCAGTCACTAGTGCTTTATGCTGATAGCTGAGTTCTTAATTTCTGAGTATTCTAAGTTCTCTTCTTTCTTTTAGGTCTAGACTCTAATTCTACAGTCTGCTCTGCTCTTTTCTGTACTGACAGAACTTAAAATGAACTGTAATCTAGTCACCGTTCTCCATTTGCTCTGTACTCTGGAGGGAGGAATGCATCCTTCATTTAACTCCCCAGTATTTCTTGAAAACTGTACAAAAGTTACTTTGGGGTTACTTTCAAGTGTCAGAGAAGACTCCATTTGTCTCTTGGCTGCAGTAGGTCCTTAACCTGAAAAGCAGATTTGGGGAATTCCACACAGATACAGTCTGTGAAAGTCTTGTTCTTGATGGTGAACCTCTGCTCTGGGTCATGCCTCATCCAGCTTACTCTCATTTGCATAAACACATTAAATGCAATTAGGGCTGCCAGGTTTCCTTGTAGTTTAGCTAGGCACTGTTGTGTAGGTGGCAATTAATATGTTGTCACAGACAAGTTATTTTAGTCAAGATCACTTATGAAATTGTTCAGATATTTGAAAGGTCTGAAAAGTGCTGACTGTAGTGAATCACAGAAGAGTGATACTGCAGCATTAATAGGGACTGGAGTCTAGGATGAGACATTAAAAAAGAATTTAGGTAGCAACTAAGGATTTGATTCAATACCTGTAGAAGGTCCTGAGGGTATCAGTAATAAAGATGCATAGTTTACAAATCATTTACCTGGCACAATAAATTGGAGGTTAAACCATTTCCACCTGTCCTAAAAGCACTGCTAATTCATGTTATTTCTTCCTCACAGTTTAGGCACTGGGAGCAATATTCTGCTTCAGTAATGGTAATCAGTTTCAGAAATGCAGTAGCTTTCATGTCTTTCTGAAAATAATGATAAGGGTTTTAAATAATATCCATAATTCTTACAAATGATTAAATTTTTTTAAAAAATGCTTGGAAGAGGCTAAGTTCTTGGTTAAAAGCATTGCCTGAATAATAGCATTCAAAATATTTTGTTTGTAGTGAATCAAATTTGCCCAGACATTTTTCCCTTAAAAAGATCAGCGTTTCTCCCATGTCCCTTCCCTTCCTGTTGTCAGCCCTAAAAAGGAAAACTTGAAGGCATTGGCACTGTCATCTAGGGAGCACACATACACACCACTCCCACCCCAGTTTGACAGAATCTCTAATTTGAGGGACTTTTGGAAATAGAGAGTGGCAAACATGGAGTTAAACCTTAACTGACGTCTTCAAACATCCCTTATGACCCATTGCTGCTGAAAGGGAGAAGAGTGGTACTTGAAAGACCAAATAAAATCCTTCAGTCTGACACTACAGATTATTTCTAGCCTGAGACGCATAAAGTAGAGCCACAAGTGTTTATTATAGACAAGATTTTAAAATGAAAAATTTCCTCTCAGTTGTGTTTCTATATAAGTGTTTTCAAATTTAGCATTAAGCTATGGGAGAACATGGCAGTATAGCAGAATTTTGGGGGGAGTTTGTCAACTCCAGACACATAACAAAATCAAATTTATGTGTATGTTTTTGTTTTTATCCTTGGACATATTCTGTCATCATCTTCAGGGTTCAGTGCCTTCCTTTGTAAGCAATATGCAGAATTAGGTTTTTGAATCAAATATTTCAAAATAACAGAAGTTTTGAGGGTTTCTCTCATAAAAAATGTTTTTTCAGACTGGACATGCTGGTTTCATTCCGGAGAGCAGTGTGTGTTGAACACCTTGTCTACTCATATTCAATATTTCTACATTTCTTTTTTCATTTGCTGTGCTTGGAGTGACACCATGGAGTCTGGAGGCCAAGTAGGAGCCCAAATATAAACAGTATTATTGGTAAAAGATTCAAATAGATTTTGCTGGACTGGGCAACCAAATTGGAGAATTTCTGTGATTTTAGGCAACTACTCCTGCTTCTACAACTGTGAAGCATTTCAGCACCAGGAAAAGCTTTCCCTGGCTGATCACAATGGCAATGTGTAAGGGTGTGCAATCCTGTGCAGTTAATGCTTTCTGAGAATATTAGCAACTCAAAATTTTTCTAAAAAATTAAAAGGAACAAGCAAGGAAGTCGTCACAGTAATATCACTTTAAAACCAGCATATTTTTCTAGAAGAAAGGCTACAAAGTGTGAAAGTGGTAATTTTTTTACTTGGAACGTAGACATTAAACATTTTTTTTGTAAGAACTGTAATTCACATTTGGCCTATTGCCAAAGCAGTGAACTTTATCACCCAGTCCTGGCATGTGCAGATAGATGGCCCCTTCTGTCTCTTTTGCCAGTTATTGCTTATGTTGCCAGGAAATCTTAATCATGCTGCTTGGAAGTGGCTGCTGGCCCATCCACCTGCTGCCAAGCTGCTCCACTGGATGAGGGGTCCGGCTTGGCTCCAGCAAACAGTCTCTTAGCTCTAGGTAACATATAGGAATAAAGGTCACTGTGCTAAGGCCACCCAAGGGAACCATATGGTGTTATCAGCTACATCATCACTATTGTAATGCTGGTGATGCAACTTTATTAATAACCCTGAAGCTCCACACAGATTCAGCATAACTAGGTTGTCCAGAATGAAATGTGCATTATAAACCTGGAGTGTTCTCTTTGATAATGTTGATAATATTTTTATTGATTTTTTTTCCATTAAAACTATATATATATATATACACACACATATATATATACACACACATTTAAAACTACCTATAACCTTCTCTAATTTGAGAGAAAAATAAGAAAATCAGTTAAGCAGTTAGATTGTGGTGCCACATTATCAAGAACTATTCTGTATGTTCAAGTTTCTCAAAAGTCATATGAGTTCAACCACTATTCCTACAGCCGTAGTCAGAAGAATGCAATGCCTAAATCATATGAATTACAATCCTCTGGTGAATTTAAGCTCCTCATTAAGATGTTCAGTCACTTGCATTAGTAGAAATATTGAAACTTGTTTCATGCATGGATAGTTCCTTTGTCAGTCGAGTTCCCATTATTGTCTCTTTTCATGGGAAAAGCAAAGGGCCTTCTGTTAGTTAGACTGAAGTTACACTTTGAATCCTGTTGTGAAAACTTATGTCTGAAATTATAATTGTAAATTTTTCTAGGTGCTAAAAGGAACAATAACTGTTTTAGATGATAGACATTTTGGTAGAATTCTAAGACTCTTGAGAGCATTGCAAATGCTGTGTACACACATGGTGTATCTGAAACACAGCCACTCAGAAAATGGCAGCAAATACTTTCATAGGAGTACTTTCAATAATACCATAGCATAGATCTTTAGTGTAACTAGCTAGTACTCTAACATCTGAACTTTCAAATTTCAGGATTTCTTGACCCGTATTTTGGTATGTCATAAAATTTAGCTCCTGAATCCCTGTTTAAAATATCTAACTAGAAGTGATGTGAATTTCAGCTTGAGAGGTGCTGCACAAACTCCATTGATGTAAATGAGAAATATTAATTAGTTTTAGTCTTGTTTCTATGGGCTGTGATCATGGTGTATTTTTGCATATGAAGAAGAAGAAGAGAAAAAGAATTGTTTTTTTGAGTAAGCCAATTTAATTTCATAGCACTTTTCCCCAAACTGGAAGTAAACTTGTATTGCTAGTATCCTGTGACCTTGTTGGCTTTAGTCTGTGTTCTTCTGTCATTTAGGATAAACCAAAATCACACAGAATTAATAAAAAGTTAAGGCACAGATTATTATTACACTGAATATGATTCAAGGAATTAAAAGGAAGGTCTTCTCTACATTTTTAGCATTTGTGGTAGACTTTAAAGAAATGTTAGACAGTAAAAGTGGTATTCACCTCCTATGTCAAAGGTAACCATGGCATCATCTCAGCAAACTTTAGCTCTTTCTCTCTGCAGTTTAAATGGCTTTTGAATCTTCTGTGTTTCTTGCATTTCTAATAGTTTTTCAGCTTCAGGTGGAAATTACTGTTACGGTATTTTTTCAGATCTGATAGTGTATACTTCATACACTGCTTTTTATTGAGGAATTTTATCTAGGATTTGGAGGCTTTGTTAAACATATCTTTAATGTCTCTGTAATACTCTTGGAGAATAAGGAAAACATAACAGCTATTTAGATTTCTGTATAATCCATTCCTGTGGTCTATGTTATATTACTAGGGTTTTAGCACTGTAGTACTTAAAACACAGCAAAATTGGATGACAACTGAGACATTACCTTCTCTTTTGGGCAAAAAAAAAAGTCCAGCTCAGCTGCCAGCTGTGAGACCGTCAAGTAAGAAGTGCTAGCTCAACAGCATGCATTTTCATGTCAACTACTGTATAACTCTGCTCTGCACAATGAAGTGGAATAATGGAATATATTTCCATCTAGTTTCATGTTTAGAGGAGAAAAATCAAAATAAATAAGAGCTTATGTTGGAATATTTTTCACATGCTTTTAGAAGGAATCATCTTGGCTCAAGTTCAGGGATGTTATTCTTAGGTTCTTATTTCTGGTTCTGGGATGCTGCTTTTAGATAATGAAAATTTGCCCCAAAATGACAAACTTCTTTCTTGCTATATAAATGTGCAAGAAAACCATGGTGTTTCAGAAATCTTCTGTGTTTTTTTTTAAGAATAACCCAATATGAGTTTTTAATGTAATGTTGTCTTTGCTTGGTAATGCAGTCCATCGTATTGTACAGAATTAAGTATAAAATAAGAACCTATAGTAAGTATTGTTTTATATGACTTGACCAAAGTGATTTACATACACTTATCTAAATTGATTTACCTGCTCCAGTCTAATTCCTATAAATTCTGATTTTGTGATGTAATTTCTTTTACTGTGTAGGTGGATACAATGACACAGGAAAAAAAATTGAAGCAGAATTGATTTTCTGGATACAAATGAATGAGTAGGACTTTAATACAGTGATTGTTCTTTTAGGGAATGGTTCTCTTATAGGCACTTGATTGTGGTAGAGTTACACAGCAGACATTCATCCTTGAGAAGGCTTTGCAGATCCTTTTGGTTACACTGTTCATTGCTGTGGTTCCTGCTAAAGCAAGAACCAGCAAGCTCCAAGGTAGAAGGTTATCCAGGTAAAACAGATACAATACTCACTGAAAGCTGTCTCCACCTGACAGCATTAAAAGGCCCCTTATGTAGAGCTAAAAAGTTTGCTGCCCTTCCTTAGTGAGAGATAATGCCTTATTGTCATTTGCATGTCACTGGGGCAAAAGAATTTGCTTCATTGAGAAGTGAAATAAGGAAAAAGACTCCTTGAGGTTACTAACTGTGGTCAACACACTGAAGCTGACTGAGCAAAGACAGAACCAGCAGAGCTATGCTGACAAATCAAATGGCTACAGGAGTAAGGCAAGATTCTGAGAACTGGGAATTACATTATCTTCTGGACAAGGTTGGTGCGGCTGGGGTTGGATTGGAGAAGGATAACAAGGGAGTGAAAGATGCAGACATATACATGAGTGCAAATGGATAGTTAGAATTAGAGTTGCACTGACTTAAAACTGACAGGAAATGAGGGGCTAATTTTTTTTTGCATTTTTGGAAATTAACCTCTGCTTCTTAAATCAGTCTCTTGCCTCAACATACTATGAACTGGGCATATCTGCTAGTGCCAGTATGACATGTGATTTGTCTTCTGTGGCCTACAAATAAGGATTTAAACTGCAGAAACAATGAGTAAACAAGTGAAGTCCATCGATATAGGAGTCCTAGGTCATGAGGGGAAAGGAGCACGGAGAGAGTGAAGTGACTGACCTTGCTATAACCAGTGCCACAGAGAGGGGTAGGGGAATGTGAGCTGCATGAGGCAAGAGCTGTGACTGTGAGAGAATGGAGTGCAGTGACTGCCCCTCTCTGCCTTGTGTTTGTATTTATGGTGAACTAAACTTTAACCACACAGTGGAATCTGCACAGATCTGGGCAAAGATGATGTGAGACGCCTCAAACTAAAGTTAGTCCCCTGATTTTTGATTCTCTCAAAAATACAGAATTTGATTAAGGTTTCTAAATAGCTTTGTAAGGTTCAGCAACTCCTAAGGATATGCAGATTTTGCTGTCTGGTAAACCAGGCCAAGTTATGGCATTAATTGAAATTTACAGTTCTCATAATGTTTTAATTCAAGATTTTATACTGTTCAAAATGAAACCCAAGGGGAAGTTTAATGTGCAGAATCAAAGAAAGGTGGTCCTGCCTCCTGCAGATGGAAATTACTGTGCCTATTGCATATAAAGCATTTTTATAGCAAATTGTTTCTAAAACATTTAATACAAATTAACACAAATACAAAGCACAGCTACTGAAAGAGGCTATACTTCAGTGAATGGCATATCTTGCTTTATTTCTAGCTACGAAAAAAACTACATTTATTCCCTCCAGACTCAGACTATTAGAAATGCAGTTAAATAAGAAGGAAAACTAATTCATGCTCTGTATGGCTCAATGATGAAGCCAAACATGGAATTGCCTTTGTCAAACACATCTGAGAGGTTACAAGAAAAACAATTTTATGATGCACTGTCTTTCTCAACAGCCACACAGATACTGACATAATGTGCAGTGCCACAAATGCCAATGCTAAAGATCCTTCACAGTACTGCTCTACAAAACATACTGCAAATGTATCTCTTTCACTCAAAGACATCCATCCTGCTTGGGATGAAAGGCAGCCTACATTAGGCAACTCAGAAAATGAAAGCTTCAAGTACTGTCAGATAGCTAGAAATTTTGATTCATAGTAGAAGACTGAATCTGTTGTATAGAACACTTCCAGCCTGAGATTATAACAATGTCACTTCAGTGTATATTTTCAAACTAATACATTTTAAAATTAGCTTAATCCAAAGTGTTGTTAAAAGTCAGACTACCTCAAGTCTATAGTCTCACATGTACGTATTTCTATTGAGAAATGTTTATTTTAATTAGAAACTATCACATTTTCCAATAAATGTATAAATGCCATATTTTAAGGGAACAAAGCACCCAAACCCCAACATGCTGATGAATCAGTCAATACTTCTAAATTTTTATAGCATAAATATTTCAAAAAGAGTTCATGATCATTATTTATAATTGATAGTATATTACCTTTTTCCTTTTCTCCATATGTATTTGCTGAGACGATGTTACAAGAAAGCAACAAAAATGGAAGAAGGTGCAAACTTTTCATTTTTTCTTTCTCTGAATGAAAGTTCTGCTAAATTCTGCCAAGAGGTGGGAAAAAGAAAGAATTAGCAATGCTTTGCAAGAAATTCTTTGCCCATTAATCATTAACTTTTAATTCTCCTGTCCCCCTCCTCGGGCTTTCCTTTTATGGAAGTGAAAATGGAATTTTCCTGTTTACAATCTCTTCATTTTTATTTTGTGCCACTTGTGGCAGAAATAATTTGGAACTGGATCCTTCTGCCTTGTTCAACAGTGCTCAGCTCTGAGCACAGTGGACTTGAGGGGATTTGTTCTCTGAAATATTGCTAAAGGCCACGGGTAGCCAGCTCAAATTTGGTGGGTCAGCAGCTTGGGCTGAACACATTGTAAAATAACAGCAAGAGCTGAAGGTTAATCTAAATATTTCATTAACAAAGACAAATCCTAGCAAGGGAAGCATCAAAATTTTTTATATATTAAACACTTCTCTTATTTCGCTGATAAAATTGGCACCAGATTTTGGATAATCAGTAAGTGTTTCCTTTCAAATTAAGAGAATGATTTGTAACACATATTAAATTTACTAATAAAGCACAATTAACCAACATGTTATTCCACTTCCAGTAAGTTAATCATGAGAAAGTGTATGTAGTAAATGTAGGAATAATGTCAGAGAAGAGTTTCTACTACTATGGTATGGTTTATACTGGCAGTCAGAGCAAATTTCAATTGCAGCAATGTGTGTGTATATGCCACAATGAATAGGTGTGCAGTGCTAAGTGTGACAGCACAAACATTACTCTTGGCTAGGCAGCAGCTTTTACACCAAGTTGTATCTCACACATGGACAGCACACAACGGTGTCCTCTGGGCTCTGTTTGGATCTGTCTGGAGCATCACAGTGTTCCCACATCAGTCAGTGTTCTCAAAACATCCTCCAGCTCATTTTAAAGGAATGAAGTGTCAATTGTGATGTAGCCATGGCAGCACAGGCTTTAGCACGGGCTCCAAATCGACCTGCATTTCCACTAATCATTGGATTGACAGCTTATGTGGGTTAATGTTGCCAACCTCCCCTGCTGCCTGCATACCTGAGCTAGTATATAATTAGCCAGACAGGTATACTATACCTCTGACATGCTTTGACAGCATTGCTGAATTTTCCTTAGAAATAGGTCTCTGGCACAGTAAACTTTCTTCCAGGTTCTGAATTATTAGAAAGTTATCATGCTCAAGAGGGGATGGTAGTGTAAGTTCTTCACTAAACTGAGTTTGTTACAGGTTTGATGTTAGTAAGAACAAATAGAGACAGTATTTTAAGAACTCTAGATCTTGTAACTCTAGGACTTGTAAACTTTTAAAAGTGTATTTTGAGTATTCAGTGAACCCCAGATTTGTTATTAAGCCTCTTATCATAATTACTAACTTTAGAATATGTGAAATTATAACCATCCCATCCCATCCTGAGGAATTTTCATTTTTCTATTGTTTCTATAATCAAGAACTATTTTTAAATGTCCAGATAAAAGACTTTTCTCTCTTTTCAGAAGTAAGTCTCATAGGACTCATAAACTGTAGCAGGACCAGTATGTTAGACAAAAAAAATCTGTTGTCTTGCTTGGTGTGTTTTTTTGGGATATGAGAGTGTGCTTCATGGTATGTGGTGCTGGATGTTGCATGAATAAAGGAGAGAAGTGAATCATCTGAATCATTTTCAAGACTGATTGATCAGTGTGTGTGTGTAAAAGCATATCAAAAAAGAGGAAATACAGAAAATGAGGTGTTTGGATCAGAATTAGTCTTTAGAAATAACAAATACTCTTCACAGCAGTATTATTAGTGAGCAAGGAAAGGAGACATATGCTGGGATGGTGGACAGGAAATGCTGTATTTTAGCAAAGTTAACACTAGTGGGAATTACTGGTGTGATTTAGCACAGCCTTGCAGTGAACTTAGAAAAATGTTAGCTGAAGATGATGTGAAGATGACAGATGTGACTGACAGGTTGGATGGTGATACTAGATATAGTAATCAAGGAAGTAGAGAGCATTCGGGGGAGAAAGATTGCAAGCTTTTTTTTCTGCAGACAAGAATTGTTCTGGAACAAGGTGGTAGATCTGTCAGGGACAGAACAGGCTGTTGGGTTTTTGTGAAGAGTTTGTCTGAAAATAAAGACTCTAGAGAAGCCTTTGGATTTACTTCTCACTATAGATCCCACATAGGAAACCAGAATGACATTGAGCATTTTATGAGGGATTGCTTAAGGAGTTAAGAGGAAAACTGGGAAAAGAAGAAGGAGTAACCTGCCTTCCTTTGTCAGGTTTTCACTTCATTTGGCAATTCTGCGTCAGTTATTGCTAATATTTATTTGTCTTTTCAGT
>WEIV01026933.1:52764-134631 GCA_013390005.1 Calyptomena viridis
TTATCAGAAGGGACTGTGCAATAGCTACTACTGGCAGCATGTTGCATCACATGCTGAAATGACTTTTTTTCCAGTCACATTTGGATCTGCATGATGTGCAGTGAATGGGAGCTGCCATATTGTGGGTGAAAATCATTGCGGAAAAGAGAGAATCCTCTGGAAAAAAGAGGATGCTCTTGGTCTTCACATTAGTCAATCTTGGAGGATGCTGTCTGAGTGAAACTGGATAGATACACCTGGGACACTAATGTTTGCCTGCTGGGGCCATAAGAACTGTAAGACTGTTCTGCTGCAGTCTTGTACCACTGGCAATGACAAAATTTACAGCAGCTGAATAAACACAGGCACTAGAAAATCAGGGAACAGAAATTTCAGGGACTAAAGAAAGCTGAGAGGTTGATGTAGGAACAGGCAACCAGTGACAGAACAAGAGGCCACAGTCTCAAGCGCCATCAGGGGAGGTTTTGGCTCAATGTCAGGAAAAAATTCTTCACTGAAAGGGTGATTCACTCTTGGAATGGGCTGCCCAGGGAGGTGGTGGAGTCACTGTCCCTGGAGGTATTTAAGAGAAAACTTGATGAGGTACTTACTGCCATGGCTTAGATGAAGGGTTGGTGTTGGGTTATAGGTTGAACTAGATGATCTCAAAGGTCTTTTCCAACCTTGTTAATTCTATGATTCTATGAAAATGGCACCTGGAATATGCAAGCTACACTGTGTCCTGATGTTACTTTCAAGAGTGAGTGGAAAGTCTATTCTTTAGGATTGGTTGTTTGCTAATCATGCTCAGGGTAAGGCAAGTGGACAATCTGCTATTTGCAAAATCCTTGATTATTGAAAAAATCTGAAATTAAGTTCTCAAATGTAAGGTTTAAATATGGTTATGGTTAAATAAGTTAACCTTAAAATTTAAAGAATCCACTTAAAAAAATACTTCTTCTGTAGATGCAATCTCTCTTTTCCATAACACCCAGCATTTGCACATTACTTCAATTTCCACATTGAAATCACTCATACTTACTATAGTGATCTGGATTCTAAATTTAGAAATAGCTAATCCAAACTGCTTTTCTGTGAAACAGATAGAATGCATGTTTTGTATTCCATGGAGGCCTACTTTACATGAAATAGTATCTTTTCTTAGACAGTGTCCAAACCCCAAATTCCAGCTTATGTCGGTGTGTTTATATCTAGTTTGCATATACTGTAAGAGTGCTTGATAACCTTCTCTCTTCTGCTGAGATGCTGCTTGTACAACATATACCCAGGAGGTAAACTCTCAATCACAATCCCCATCTGCTTCTTGGCTAATGTTACAATTATAGTTAGACCTCTTGCACATACTCACATCTAAAGTAAAATTGATGGTTTCACTATTGAGAAGCAGCATGTGACTAATGATACATTGTGCCATGCAGGTTTTTGCTTAAATGTATCTTTCTAATCAAGTTAAATAAAGGAATGCAGAGCAGAGATTTGTCAGGCATACAGTCCTGCTTTTTTCCTGAGACCACACTGTTCATGAAGATGGTTTTCAATCACCAGAAGACCAATAATACTGTAACATAAGATGTTCTTTCAGGTTTAGAAGAGATTTTATGGGCCAGAACTTCAGCCAGCATAAATTGGCTTCTGTGTGGCTCTAATGATTTTCACCAGCTGAGGATCCGCCCTGTGTTTCTGTAATAACCCACTAGCATCTGAAAAAAGATTCACGTGATGGTTATGTTAGTACATCTGGGGTTATAGAGCAAGAAAATTTTTATGTAGTTGAATTTTTAATGCAGTTTTTAAATCCAGAATTTATTCTGCCTGTTTTATCTTTCCTAGGATTTTTAAATATCAAATAACTCTGAAGAGACAGATTTAGATGGAGTTTTGTGTGTGGATTCATGCACTATGTCAAAAATACAGCAGCTGCGTGTGAGTCCAGAACTTCCTTTATAGCAATAGTTATTGAGCCATCAGACTTTTCAGTATTAAATTCACAACTAAATAATTGATCAGAAAATGTTGTTTTCTGATATGAAAGAAGAACACTAATTTGCATGAGCATAGTGTTGTGAAATATGACTTCCTCCTGCGAGATGGATTTCATACACTGTAGCCCCTGATAATATAATCTTCTTCCATGACTCATCACCCAGAATATTATTTGATTTTCCTTGGGCACACATTTGGAACTGAGCATGGCATTCTTACGTCCTTAGTTTTCTTGCAAGTTTAGCACATTTTGTATATTTGTGCCTTTTAATATCTTTTGAAATATGCTACACTGAGTAGTTAATATTATAAATATCTGTAAACAAAGAAGAGAGCCCAAATACAACTGCCAGGCATAAATATAGTTGTACAATAAGCAGGTCACCTGCTCCTACTTCCAACTTTAAAAAAAGGCATTTTTAATTTGTTTACTTCGATGCTAGCTGAGTGCTTTTTGTAACAATGCATTACTTGTTTAGTTGCCTTACAGGAATTTGGTTTCTTGGCTTGTGTGTCTTTCTCATGGGTACAATGTGTTCACTTGGGGTATGTCTCCGAAAGCTTGACAAATCAGAAAAGCACAGATGAACCAAATAAAGAGGGAACAAACCCTAACACATCTGGAGTGTCCATGCTCTTCCATAATGTGTAGAACATTATGGGTTTGGTATTACTCCTGCCTTAAAATAGGTGAGAAGCTGGCCTACTCCCTGCATTTCATTGCAAGTAGTTCCATTCTTCAGCAGACAGGGCTAAATTTCTGCATGATTATGCACTACTGAAAAGGGTAGTGCAGATGCAGACTTTTTATCTACCTGCATTCTGTCTTATTTTGCATTTTTGCTGTTGTCAGTGCCCTATTTCAGGGATGACTGTCTGGCCTGTAAAATTTTGCATTGAATTTATCGTTGTTAAAGTAGCTTTTTCATAGAGCTGCACCATGTAGGAAAGCGTCCACAACTCAGCACTGAGGTGTCAATAGATGTAACTGGGAAGAACAGATGTGCTTTTGGAAAGCCCAGCCTGCCTGCTGAGGACATTTCCCTTCACTGCTCTGTGTAAGAAACAGCTAAACACATGCAGCAAAGCTCTTTGCAAGACTGAGATTCAGCCCAGCCTCCTCCCCCCTGAGGACTGGGCTTCATGATTTTAAGCAAAACCAACACAAGAGCAATGCCTTTTGAAGCTGCCTTGCTTGTTCACCTCCCTCACATCAAACAGAAGCATACCTGAAACAGATAAATCCATAGTAAAACCAACAATGTTCTCTCCCTTCCCTTTCTAGTTACTGTGTTTAGGAGGGAGAATTTGTAATAACAAATAGAAAGAATTTTTTCAGATTGAACGATGGTTCTCGTGGATAAAGAAAGTAGCAATCTTAGAACAAGATTAGAACAAGAAGACATCTAGGGCTTCTTGTAGGTAACATATTTGAAGAGGATACACATGAAAGCACTTAAACAAAAGGCAGACATCTATGCCAAAGTAAAGGAACTTGAAAGACACTACACATTCAAGTGCTGATTGATGGTGACTCTTAGAACTTAATATGCTCAGAGGAGCAAAACCTGGGTTTTTGTAGAGCTGCTGTAACTGAAATTGAATCTTCATGAAAAAGAAAGAACAAACAGACAGGAGAGATGAAAGAAGAAGAATAGGATTAATATATACAGAGTAGCTGTGGAGGGAGCAGACTGTATGAGGTGGTTAATTATCTACCCCAAATGTTTTGTTTGTTCCAGGGCTTGACACAGCTTCCTAGCAAAAGTTAGATATTGCATTGAGTAGACCCTTGGATCTGATGTATTCTGACAGTTTCTACATTTCTGCAAGATTAGAGAACATCATAGGATAGAAAATTGGCTTACTTGGAAGATGAAGAAGGCTTAAATACTTTAAGCATCAGTCAGGATAAATATGCATTTAAAATCTTCTTCAAACTTTCTGAAAAATCTGGTCTGAAAAACTTCCTGAAAATGTTACAGATTGGCAGAAGAATTGTTGACTTTGTTCACATAAATAGATTAATGTAGCCTACTAGAAAGAATTTAAATACTTATTTCTCTCTTTGTTCTGGAACTGCAAATCTTTGACATCTGGATAAACCATAGGAAAATTGATTAAGTACATTGGTATTCCAAAGTCCACAGTTGTTGAAATGATTCACAGCAACAAATCAGTCAATATTAGATTTGAAGTGACCATGACCATGAATTCAAACAATTTCTTGGTAGTGTCCTGTAAATACTGATATTTCACAAATGAAATGGGAAGAGCTCTCAAACACTGCATTTAGCACAGATGTTTCCTGTTATAACAGATTAGTAAAATTTCAATATTCAGTGGGCCTTTAACGCCCACCCTCCATCTGTGCTATTCATTTTTAGCATTGTGGAACAGGCCAAAAAAGCAGGCATATAATTAAAAAGAAACCCCATCAGGGTGTTTCCTCTAGCTCCACTTTCTTTTTGTCTAACTGTGTTCCTTCATTTGTGTGTGGAAACATGGATAAGATAAAGCTAGTTCTCCATCTGGGAGTCACACTTACTGCAGACAAGTGCACTGCACACAAGCCCTTGAGCATATGCTGCATCCATAAGTGCTAATTGAGAAACTCTGATTACGTAGTTGTGTAGGACTAATATCCTTTGCCAAATGACCAGTTTGTGCTTGTGGCTTTTGAGTAGCTGTGCTTCACCAAAATGCTTGAGAAGTGCCTTGAAGAGGAAGATAAGCAAAGGGTGGAAGGCAAGCAGTGCTGAGGGACTGGGTGAGCACTGTGAGAGCAACAAGGTCTATAACCAAGGGACCTGCTATGGGCACACTCCAATAAAATGATGATAAAGCTCATCCTTTAGTAACTTCCTTGAGAGATAAAAGAGGAGAAGGAAGCAAGCATAGCAGTGCCTTTGACCATAACATGTGTTGTAAACACATACAGAATTTACTGTGTTAACCTACTTCTCAAGTGTGCTTGTTCAGGATTGAATGTCAGCCTTCATTTCTCAATCACATACATAGAGGTGTTGCAGATAAGACATTAAAGACCTGGGATTTGGGAATTACTTAAATTTTTACTTTCATTCTGTTTTCTTCTATACTTCAATGTGAGTTTTCCCCAGAAAAGTCCATAATGCCTTCTGAGGCAGAACAACAATATCAGTACAATATTAAAGCTCAGGGGTACAGTGTCCTGTAAAAGTGACCTGAGACCTCAGAAACCTTTGTGAATGTAGGAGAGATACTGAAAAATCTTGGCCTGCATAGTTACTTAAGAGTTTTTAAAACCCTGGTCAAGAATTACAAATACCAAGATAAGAAGTATATTTTTGATGCCCATTTTTACAGCGATGGGAATCCCAGGATATCTTTATCAATGACATAGACAGTGAGATCAAGTGCACCCTCAGCAAGGGTGCTGCTGAAATTCAATTCTGTCTTTCTTTTTGCATTTTTATCTATTGATAATTCTATCCCTTATTATTTACTTCCTTCCTGTCACTGGTGAGCTGTGGTTCGAACTCACCTGACCGTGGAGTTTTCAAGCAATCTACATGTCTCCCACTTACTGGAGCATTGTTTACTGTTAAAAGGAGTTCACTTATAAAAACAATGTACCACATACTGTGTACCATCAGTATTTTTTTGTAAAAAAACACCCCCAAAGCAGTATTTAATGTATTTAATGGCAGCATCAGCATTTATATCGTTTACAGCTGGAAAGTAAAAAAAGCTGAAAAAAGTAGCCATTTCTTTCTTAAGCTGTTTTTTCAGAACAGTTTTTTTATCTTTTAAGAAACACTGTTAAACAGTTCCACTATCATTCATCTCATAAGCAGTAACATTGCATCTAGTGTTTAAAATGTGAAGTTAGGAACCAGGTGTTTGGATCTGGTTCCTTCTGCGGCTCTAATTTGCTGTTGTTAGGTCATGGGTAAGTCACTCAATTTAATGCTGGTTCAGATGTTCCATTTGCTAAAGACAATTTAATAGTACTAATTTTTCTGGAGTGTTGGGAGGTTGAATGAATCCTCTGTAAATGACACTGTATTTTCTGAAGGAAGGGTGCTGCATAAGTCAAAGTAATAATTTTGTATCTAATTGAATATTTCAATCTAACAGATGGGAGCAAAGCTCAAGAAAAATGTTGAACAATTTTTTCCCTTGCATATTTCAGCTATTTTTGTATCTCAGAACACCCTCGGAAATGAATATCTCTTAAATGAACATAAATGTTAATGGAATACATTTTCATACACAGGGTTATGCTCCCACATCAAAACTTTAGCTTCTAATGTGTTGTTTTTAGACCACACAGGGCAGACTGTAAGTGCAGGGAAGCAAGCATCCATTCCATGTGCCTTTTGGCTGCAGCTCAGCTTTGCTCCTTTGGAGTGAGGCACTGCTCCCTCCCATCACCTACCCACCACTGCTCATCCAGGCTGATGTGTCCTTTTTGATAAAAATAACTCAAAGAAGTTGCCTGTGTTTTACAATCTCATGGGCTGATCAACTTTCTGTGGGCTTTGAGTAAATGTTGGTTGTTGTCAGCAGAGGGTGAGGAGTGCCATGGCTCTGTTCACAGCAAAGCAATGGCACTCAGGAATTCACTGAGGAGGATTGAGAGGTAATCACCTGTTGGAGCAGATAACTTCAGACTTTTTGCTGTTACAGACAACAACAGTCACATTTCCTTGCACAATCTCTCCCTGTTTCAGCTCTGATTCCAGCATTTCCTTGAGTTCGTGGCTCTGCCCTTCCTTGAATTTCAGTTTCGCTCTGCGCTGCTTTTCTGAGGCTTCTGTCTTGGGAACCTGATACTTGTCTTTTCTGAAACCTTAATATGTGTCATGTTATTTGTTGAATAACATGGGCAGAGCACAGGGGTCAGTCTTGTGAATGTTCAAGGTGACTAATAGGTTTGTGGTGGTTGGGGAATGGGTAAGCAGTCTAAAAAACATTTACTGTGGAGAAGAGCCACACCACTTCAAAGGCCTCATCCATAGGATGCAAACCTTTCAAAGTCCATACTTGCTGTGGCACCATGGACTTGTTCTTCTGTATCTGTGTGTGTTCCTTCACTCTGTGCTGCGGCATGAAACCCACAAAATGCTGGGCAGCCACTGCTGGCCTGTGGTGCCCTCCCATCACCCTTAGGAAGAGCACAGAAGCAAGGAGCTGGCCTTTCCCCTGGAGATTTAGTAGCTCAGTGCCCTGCTATGTACTCCTTGCTTTTCTGTGTTCTAATTATAACTTCAAAATTATTATTTGTTTTTAATTTCCAAATTCCATTTGGCATCTTGTACCGGAATTTCCTGCAGAGAAAGAATTCAGACTATTGGATAGAAACCTTTCTTGTCATGTTCCCTCACAGATGGTCCAATCTGCTCTGCAGTTTGTGCCTGACAGCCAGTTAATCTGGCAGCTCAGGAACATATATTTAAAAATGCAGGTTCTGGGATCAGCCTCAGGTAAGCACTTCAACTCTGTTCTGTACCCTCAAATTGAAGAATTCAGTCCCTGTCCTCCTTAAACATGCCAAGAGTAATGTTTTTCAGCTGTAAGGTATATTGTAGAAGACATCTCTCTAAAATCTTCATGTAACTAGAAATGTTTGTGTTGTTGCAATACATTAACAATGTTTTCAAGCTTCACTGTTGCCTTAGGGCAATTTCCTAGAGGTGACTGAGAAAAGCAAGACCATTCATGGTAGGTCTGAATTTCTTACACATGGACTTTCATCTCCTCTAGAAAAAAAGAGAGGTAAGTCAAAAGACTGAAAAATGTTGCACTAGACAAACTATTTCCAAAGCTTTGGCAAAGAATTAGATAAATGCTTTATGCTATGTATCTGTTAGGTCAAATTCTGCATTCTAGCTGGTTAAACCACCTTTGTCCAATATACTATTTCTAAAATCTTACTAAATTACATATAAATGTTTTGTTGTAATGGGCTCTGGGAAGTCTCATAATGAAAAACAGAATAGAAATGCAAATCATGTTGTGTGTTACTGACACATTACACAAATGGACAATTTATTATAAATGCAGTGATTTCACTTTGATACAGAAGGTCTAATAAAGATGCACCTTTGCTCAGGACCTTGAATCTTAGGTCAAAAAAATATTTGGAAAGCAATTTGTAACTAAAAATCTCGGATTTTTTTCTTTATATACCTACAGGACCATTTTAATCCTCTTAATTATTTAGAAAAAGTTATTTTGTGTCTGACAACTACATGCTATATTGAAAAAATGGTTTTTCCAGTCTGTTTGTTCCAGATTAGTCAAATTAGTATGTGAAATTCACAAAAGTTATTACACTTTAAATACATCGGGTTTTGTTAATGCAGAAGAGATAAAACGAAATTCCATTTGCCTGAAATGACAGTCTCCAAATGGCAGCAAACAAATTCCTCAAAATGCTACCTCTGTCCATCCTGTATAATATTTGTCAGGAGGTAAGTTAACACAAAAATTCAAATAAGTCATTTACTCATACTTTAAGGCTGAGTAGAACATTTAATGTTCCATTTTCCACTTCTCTTTGCTGCAGAAATAAGAAATTCAAATCAAGAAATGAGAATGTGATTATATTTTCATAGGTCATATATAACGTAAATTTTGAAACAGGTGCAGAGGTTTTCCATAATTCTTTTTAGTGAAAAAAAGAAATTCTGCCAAAAGCTTTTACAACTGTGCCTAGGGATCCCAGTGAGGTGATGATAAATTTTGTTATGAATTAATCTTAAAAACTTCAGAGTAGCAAAAATTGTGAACATTTAAAGAAATCATGCAACTTTTAGAACAGTTCTGAAATATTTCAACTAGCATAACATAAGGTCCAAATTTCAAGGAAACTGTATATTCCTGATTTTAATTGTCTTCTAATTCTTCTCCTCTAAAAATAATCAATTTCAAAGTAAGGAGGTTCGGCAACAGCCAATTTCTAAAAGAACTGCTCACTAAGAGGGGTTTAAGGTCATGGATAGACATTTATCATACAATCATAGAAAGGTTTGAGTTGGAAGGGCCCTTAAAGAATATCTTGTTCCAACTCCCTGTCATGGACAGGAACAACTAGACCAGGTTGCTCAAAGCCCCATCCAACGTGGCCTTAAACACTTCCAGGGATGGAGCATCCACAGCTTCCCTGAGCAACCTGTGCAAGTGCCTCACCACCCTCACAGGGAAGAATTTCTTCCCTATAACTAATCTAAACTTACCCTCTTTCAATTTGAAGCCATTCTCCCTTGTCCTGTCGCTCCATGCCCTTATCACAAGTCCCTCTCCAGCTCTCCTGGAACCCCTTTAGGTGCTTGAAGGTGCTGTGAGGTCTCCCCAGAGCCTTTTCTTCTCCAGGCTGAACAATCTCAGCTCTCCCAGCCAGTCTCCCTGTCAGAGATGCTCCAGCCCTTGGAGCATCTTCATGGCCCTCCTCTGCACTCACTCCAACAGCTCCACATCCTTTTGCTGGGGCTCCCGGAGCTGGACACAGCACTGCAGATCTCCCACGGGAGAGACAGAGATTCCCCTTCCTCGACCTGCTGGTCACACTTCTTGTGATGCAGCCCAGGACATGTTTGGCTTTCTGGGTTGCAAATGCACATTGCTGGCTCAGGTACAGCCTCTCATCCACCAGCACCTCAAAAGTCCTTCTCCCCAGGGCTGCTCTCACTCTATTCTTAACCCAGCTTCTATTTGTGCTTGGGATTCCCCTGGCCCTGGTACAGGACCTTGCACTTGGCCTTGTTGAACTTTGTAAGGTTCCTGCAGACCCATCTCTCTGGCCTGTCAGGGTTCCTCTGGGTGACATCCCTTCCCTCCAGTTTTATTTTTCCATTTAGACTTAGGCAGAGTTGATCTAAGTCAAAGAACTGGTGTATTTTCCAGGTTGTTTTTGATTAAGCTATAGGTTCTTGATATTCTTTTTCCCTTTTTCAAAGTTTTGTTTCTTGCATTGCAATACCTATTCCCCTTGAGGAGAGCAAAGTACATAACGGAATTAAGTTCTTACTTGGAATTACAGGATATGGGTATCATATTTTTGATTTCATAGCAAGGGATATCTAGGCTGTATCACTGGCAAATCATTACAGCTGTAGTCCTTAGAGAGCCATTAGTACTGGTATGGAGCATATCACATACAGCCAGTGTTCATCAGGAGCTATGACAGCGTAAGGAGGGCAGGTTTAGACATACTGTATTTTGCTTGTGTTATGTTTTGATCCACGTATCCCTGTATTTTGCTGATAGATTGTCAGGGAAGCTATTAGTCTGGATTACATGGCAATGATTTAATTTTATAAAACAAAACAAAAAAGCACGCAAAAGGAGTTGCTTTTGGCAGAAGATGATCCCATTATTTAGAAGAAAAAATTACTTGATGTCAAATTAAATGCTTATCCAAATGAATACAACAGAATAATTTAGACAGAAAATAATTTAGATAACAACTTTGAAATAAGGATTTAGACAATATCTCCTCGTTCATTCAGTGCCTGTGATTTGCTAAATGAAAACCATGGAAACAATGTTATGTTGAACACTTGACTTTATAGTGGTAGCTACTAGTAATGAACTGCATGGTCCAGTTGCTACAGATGTGATAACAGCTGACATTGTGTAATGTTGCCAGTATCCTAATGTGTAAAGCATCTATGTGTATCATAATTTCTGAAAGGAAGTGCTCCCCTACAAGGCTGCCTATTTTCACTGTGGTTTTTTAATAGGGGTGGTGCTCTTCTGTTAAGGAAGCTGGTTTGGGATTTTGTTCAGGCAAATTGGGTGCATTGACACTAATAGGTGCAGAGAAGAAACCCCCCCAAAAACCTGACTTTATTAGAGAGTTGACCCTGTATCCCAAGGAATGAGTCCAATATGCACCTGGAAAATTGTGCTGGAATGCCATGGAGCCAGGTGCAACAGTGCTCTTGGACAGGCTCTGGGAAGGCAACTCATGGCACAACTGATCCCTGACTGCACGTCAGGACTGCAGAGCTCTGGTCACCTTCTTCCTAAGGAACAGAAAAATGCCATTATGATTGTCTCCTAGAACAGACTGGTTTATGAGGAGAAAAAACTTCAGTCCCATAAGAAAGTGAATAAACTTCCTTAAAGATGTGGGCTGCCAAAGGGGGAACTACAATACTCATAAACAATAAATCTATTAAAAGCTGCAGTGGTTAGTATAGTGCCTTCTGGGAAATAGGTTTCATTTTTCCATTTCTTTTGTGATTTGTTGTACTGTTTTGAGTGACAGAAGCTCAGATCTATAGAAAATGGAACATTTCAGACATGAGTAGGTTCTTTTCCCTGGGCAGGCACTCTGGTCACCTGAAGGAATACTGATCTTCAGCCTTTGGCTGTGACAAATCAGATGGCCTTTAAAAATACATCTAAATAATGTTTTTACTGCAGATTTACTAGGGATTTTTTTATGGTATGCTCTCTAGATTACTATGGCATAACAATTTTAAGCAAATGCAATGCAAGCATCACATCTTTTAACTTCAATTGCTAACTTGAAACCAAAAAAGTATCCTTTGTCTACAGTTGTTGGACTTTGTTCAGTCAACCTTTGAAGAAACAGAGTGTGCCTTTTGTGTGAACTAGGACCAGACTTAAACACATGGGGCAATTTGCTCATTGCATTTGAAGTTATGATTTGACATAACAAAGGATATTACGAGAAACTGTTGTGAAGTTTAAAAAAATCAGTACTGAGCTAAAGTTTATTGCTAGTACTTACTGTTCTTGCAGATCAAGGCTATGCTAATGTGGTCTAGGGTTACTTTAATATTTCGGAGTCTCTCATTCCCTCGGAGCATGTTTTAAACATGCATATCACTCACTTTTATAATAAAATAACTTGATAAAGCCTTCTCCTTTGTACTGGCCTCCTGAGGTAAAAAGTACAGATATGTTAAGTCTCACATTGTTTGCTCCAGCTTCATTATGTTTGATGAAAGAAATATCTTGGTGGTATCTCATAATATGCAGTACTTCCTCAATAACTGGATTGCTGTAAGAAAGGACATTTTTCACCTGGATAATGAAATTGTATCCTAGTTATTTTCCTCATCTTCTTTGTATGATACATATAGGAGGTTGACAACATTAACAACTAATGCAGAGCATGATGGAAAATCTTGAAAAGGACTTTTATCTTTAGGGATGGATGAGTGGAATCTTTACAGTCTTCCTGAAAGATGTACTGTGCAGCTTTTTATTCTCTGTACGGGAAGAGGTGTATGTATATTCTAAATATAATTATGGGTCAGAGTGTAAATGTTAGGTTCTGTGAACTCCATGGCTGAAACCAGACCCATCAATTATGTCAGTGAGAGGTTACTGCCAAGATCAAAAGTAGGTTATAGGCCTAGCTGAGGCTGCACTCATACAGCTTTGCTAGTGCAGCAATCTTGATGTGCCACCCTAGCAAAGAGCATGTTACTAATGTGGATGCAGCATATTCCAGATTGCTGTGAGTGAAAGATGCTCCCTTTGTTGTTGAAAAAAAAAAAGTAACTATACATATATAATATATANAGTTTATATAACTGTCTATATGCACTACAGCTTTTGCTTACGCAAATAGTCATGTGTCAGTTTTGTCCACGTTCACATCTGGAGTATTTACAGCTCTGATCTGTGGTCACAGAAGTCTGACCTTCAGCAAATGAACTAAGAGGGCTAAGCCAAATCCTTGTCCTGTGCCCTGGTGAAGGGGCTGAGCAACCACAGAATTTGCTGTGTAACATGGGACAGAGAAAGAAACAATTATTCACCTGATACAACCCCAAATAATCCTGGGGCATCCAAATTCGCAGTCAGCTATCAAGTTGAAATGACAAAGGACATTTTTCTTCCCAATCTTTGTTTTGCTGAGGAAGCAGAAAAAGCAGAAAAGTCAACTCCTAACAGAGACCTAATTTGCTATAAAACCACTGGATGGAAAGTTGTTGATCTTCTTCATAGGTATAAGACAAAATGATTAGTTTTAAAAAATTAAGGCTTTTCAGTATGCACACTATATTAAAGTTACTCCAGTTTCTTCACCTTTGACTTACTAAAGCATGGGATTTATAACTAAGGGATTGCAAGGCATTGAATGCAGAAGGAGTGAGAGATGATGAATGCAGAATCTTTGTTACACGAAGAAGTAGAAGTTATTGATCAAAAAAATGCTCTGAGGCAAACCAATTAGGGACCCACTGACAGCAAAATGACCTGTTCATCCATCTTTCAAATGGAATTTAAAACTTAAGTCCATGTTATTTGTGCCCATTTTAGACATTTTTACCAAAGCCTAAATGCTGTTAATTTTAGTCTCCTGGCCCAAATCCAAACTGAATAATTATTCTGCTTACTCCTTTCGGAAATTACAGCAGCAGCTTCATTAGGAACAAATGCACTCATAGTTTGCTGACCTAAACTGCTCTTATATTGCTATGCACTATTAACTGTTGCTGCATTTCCAGCCAAGGCTGGCTGCATTTCTACTAAATGACCTCTGGACAAAGCATGTATATCTTTAGCTTGTTTAAAAGGCTTTGGGACAAAAGGTGCTGTATGTATAAATGCTATCACAGAAATAATTTTAGGCCTGGAATGTGCAAGCCCTGTTCACTGAACAGGGGAAACTGTTGGCGTTCAGTGATGTAGCTGGATGAAAGACAGAGATTATTTGAGGGCAGAGGGTGTTTGCTCATGGGTTTGAAAACTTTTGGCCACTGATTATCGTGGAAAAGGTACTTTCACAGAGAAGCATTGCAAAATTACAATGCAAGATGGGAGTGGAGAATGGAGATTTATTAAAAAGGAAGAGTGGAGATCTATTAAAAACAGGAGGCTCAATGCTTTCTGGATTTCTGTTTTTGTATAAGGAGGCTGGCTAGCGAGATGCACATTGGGTTTTTTCCCAGAAGTAAAGGAGATTAAATTATTGAGAAGTCTGATAAAATATTCCAGAAATTCTATGCATTTTTTCTTAAGGTTCTATACTTGGTACTTATTATGTTATGGCTGAAAGGTGAATGAAAGCCTGAAACAGTGTAAGATATGATACAGGCTTTATCTTCATACTGTGCAGTACAGCTACAGCAACATCCTTGCTTTCCAGTGCTCTCATCGTTGTATAGCACCTGAACTACTTGCCTAGAGTGTTTTTAAACTTAGATACTCAACTGCACAGCTGTTCCCAAAAAAACCCCAGAACAGTCTAAACACAAACAGCTCACTGAAGAAGTTGTTTATGTGAAACTGTTCCAGTTGTGGGAGAGCCACAGGGCAAGAAAGCACTCTAATCCACAAAATGGTCACAGTGGCAGCAAGGAACAGTTTTTAACCCGAAGGTCTGGGCTTTCATTAACCTTTGTCTCTGTGTTGCAAGTAGAAGGACTGTCTGATCCTTTGAAATAGCCAGAGAGTGGACCACACTGGAGAGCTGGGCAATTTTCTTTCTGTAAATGAGTTCAGCAAGTACAAAGCAGAACTACGCTCCCATTCTCCTCAGTGTAAGCACCTTCTTTCACTAGTTAGCACATTTGTAGTAAGGAAATATCAAAAATCTGTTTCCAGCACCAAAGCTATTACTAAAATATATTTTTATTATCTTAGAAACCAGAGCAGTACTTAGCAGAACAGAGAAGATACAACCTTCTACAGGGAGCTGGTGAGCTCTTGACTCAGTAATGTGTGCAGTGACACAGAGCTCAGGCTGCTGCCCAGCTCTCCACCTCCTCTGAACAAGTGGCTCATCCTGCCTGTGCTGAGCAGTACCTTGTTCAGGACCCAAGGGAGAGATTGGATGCAGAGGTGTGTCAGCAGGAATACTGTGGTGGTTTGAGCTCCCCAGCTTTCTTCTACCTCAGTGAATGCGGCCGCTGTCCCCAAACTGGAGTTAATGGTTTGAGCATTGGCCTTTTGGCTTTGGATTTGTAAAGCAGAGCACAAACCCATGGGGAAGGGCAGTATTCAGAAAACAACACAAATATACATAGATTTTACAGTATTACATGCTTTGGAATAAAGGTGCTCCATTCAGTGTGCTATATCCAGGTGTTCATGGTAAGCTTGGATATGACTATCCAGTATCTATTAGTTGTTGTGTGACTGGTACCCAAACTCTAAATCCCTACACTTATTCTTTCTTAATAGTGAAGGATTTGTACCAGAAGTGTACAGTTCATTAGTTATCTGAAATTATTGTGGTCATATTTGTACACATTGCTAGGATCTATTCTTATACTGTTAGGATGTATTAGTTCCTTCTTTCTTATGAACTGTACTGAAATTACAGTTCTTTATAATAGTTTTCTATAAATAAGAAAGTATCAATTTGTTCTAAATTATCAACAATTGTCATCAAGGAAAAGAACAAAAAAAAATCACATCATGCAAATCACCAGGATTGCTGACCAGTGTGGACGGTCTCCTAATCTCTCCTAGACAAAAAAACTGAAGCATCTTTGAACAATCTGCTATGAGTAAAATGGGTTCATTTTGCAACAGACTTTATTTGCTCTGAATAATTTGATGAGCTTTATTTAATTGGCAGACACAACAATAACCACCCATATCACATTTCCCACAGGCTCTGATTCATGTTAGAGCCCTTTTGCACAGTTAAATGGTTACTAGTTTTCCTCTTTCAACATCTGTTTTAGTCAATCTTGCCAAGTATCTGTTCACTGATGTTATAACATGGTGTTAAATATTCAGAATTACAAAACAGCTTTAGGAGGGTGCCTGAACATCATTTAGGTCTCACATTTTGGATTTTGTAATTCTGTATGTCATTTACAGAACTTTGAGAGAAAACACAGAAATATATTAATAAAAGACAAAGGGAAATACAGCAAGAACATCATTAACAGTTTCAACAGAATTACAGATTCCGATTTGGAATTCATTAGAATATAGACATCTAAAGCACATAGAAAAACCAGCATTTATTTTTTTTTTACCCGAACAGAAACAATTTACAGCTTTTCCTGCTTTGCAATAATAGTCCAATTCACAGATGTTAAATTATATTGGAAAACCTATTAAAAACCAAATGAAATTGACATGTCAGGAACTCTCATTTTGATGTGGTAGATAATGGAGACTCAACACTGCAATACTTGGGTCCCAGAATCAGTCAGTTCTTTTTGACTTAAAGGACCAGCACTGGATATTAAGAATAACAGTAGATTTCTAAACTTACCATATAAACCAATTAGTCTTTTCACTAATATTCATAAGCAACAAGAGATCTTATGCTAATTTTAAGCCTTCATTCTAACCTCTCTGTGCAAAAGCAGCTTAGTAAAAGACTTTGGTCTGAACAGAATTCAGACCACAGTGTACTTCTCATTGTATACAAGAAACATGTGCTTACCCAACTTGGTCTTACTTGATGATATGTTCCAGTTTGGCATAAACTAGTTTATAAAATGAAAATTGAAAAAAGATGTTAATGAAGATTCCCTCCTTAGAAACAGTGGATAGGTAACATTGCAAGCCAACAATTCTCAATTTTATATCCTCTTCCACAGAAGGCACAGCTCTGTCACATATTTGAATGGCTGTTTTTTCAAAATTGGCACGTTCTTCAGAATATTGCTAAATAAGATCATTGTGTACCACATTCTTGTGCCAAAATACACAAAATGCACTATATAAGTCACATATGCATTTAGGCAGCCAGGACAGAATCTCAGAATTGTCTGTTTTTAACCATAAATAACAAGCCTCTCTTAAGAGCTAAATGCTATTCTTTCTGAGATACAACCATAACATTTATTTACCCAAACTCGGCAGAACGCCCTCTTAAATTATAGTAAACTAGAGACAGAAAAGCAAGACAGAGAAGATTGAGGCCCAGAGCCTGGGCATTTTTAAATCAAAGACTGATCTGTCATTCCCAAAAAGAGACCAGTATTTTGCCTATAATGACCAGTTATTTTGAGCTGGCTTTATGGTCAGCAATTGTGTATGAGGGAGATCAGATTTCTTGTTATGACCGAGGATGCAAAAGCTGCTGTTCAAATGAAAATGTACACAGTAGTTTTCTGAATGCTGGATCTCATACTAGAAAACAGGTCCTTGTAATAAAATATGAATTTTGAAGGAAATAGAAATCAGAATGAAGGCCTAACATGAGATTTAATTGATGAGATACAGGGAAAAATACAAAACTACTGTTCAAGGCAAAGGTTTATGTGACATCCAAGAGCAGGTAGTGGGCTTATTATCTTACCATTAGTTGTGACTGAGAATATTGTAAGTCTATTTTGCAGGATTTCATGAAGGAATACCCTGAAAAACAGGATTTTGTGGTAGCCAATGAGCCTGGGTTTCAGACAGAAAGGTTCTACCTCATTAATTTCCTTGCTTTCTTCAAGGATACAGTGTCACAGCCGTGGCTGGCAGAGATGATACAAGGGATGTAATGCAGTGCCTCTGGAAACAGAAGATGATACTATGCTTTAGTGAGAATTGCACAGCAGGAGAAAAAGCATGTAATGAATAAAAATCCACCTTTGAAGAGGGTACTGAGTGTAATTATTAAAAATTGGTATGTTTCCTTAAGGATCTGAGAGGGAGCAGTTGTTTATCACTGCATCTAACTGCAATATCAATTTTCAAATAATCAATTAGTTATGAAACCAAAACTGAAGGTAAAGAAATTGCAGAATAATGCAACTATGCCCTAGGAGACTTATCTATTTAAAATTATAGAGGAGCTAAATAATCAGTCAAGTACAATGCAGACAAACTTAGTCTCAAGTTTATGTGAGTACATATTGCATGTGTTATTAACGTTCACAGTAAAACTGAGTAAGAGGATTTTAAGAATTCTGACTGATGTAATCTTGAAAAAAACACTTGAACAGTTGTCTCAGTGAGTTAGAGAACTGAATTCTGCAAAAGGTTTGAGGGGAGAAGGGGCTAAGCTAAGAGTTTCTAAAGAAGATATTTCCTAGCCTAGTAAAATAATATGAAAATTATAAAGACAAGGACATTGGTCTTGCTTGCTTTCCCAGAAGAATTTGCCTTTTGGGTTAGATGAGAGAATCCCCAGGTGTATAACCACAGGTTTTGGAGACTCTGCTCCGGTATGAAATGTTCACCTCACCAAACTGCAGGCCTGACAAATCACTTTCCATATCTCTTACTGTTTCCCTTCTGTTAGGAGCCCAATTGTGTGTTTGCAGAGCAAAGTGCACTGCAGACTCAATCTCTGAGACATCCTAGAGCCACAACTCTAGCAAAGAGAATATTCACAGCAGGTGTGAAGGAAATAAAGGAGAGAGAAAAGACAGTGATAGGAAGAGACTGAACGGAAACTTTTATCTGTAGTTTGTGGCCACTCCACTCAGTAGACACAGCTCCACCTCTCCAGATTTCATGAAGAGGCAGGAAAATCAGGTTTATAGTTTAAATAATATCCCTAGATTTTACTCCCCCCCTACACTGCCCTCATGTGGTCTTAGTTTCAGCACAAAAACTGTGCTAGAAGCACAAAAAAATTACACTTGGGGTTTTGGAGTAGTGTGAGGCCAATCACATCATAATTTGAACGTGATTCAGGTCCTTAACTCAGGGTATTTTAACCAATCTTACTATTCTGGGCTAAAAACTCAAAGTGGAGATTAAAGTCTGTTGTTATTTAATTAGAAAAGTAGTTCTTAATCTGATTGTCAGCTCCTGTGCTCTAAGAGCAGGCCTTGCTATGATCTAAATGCCAGTTTCTTATCCTAGTTTAACCTCCTGGTTGCTGTTGTATGGCTTATGAGAAATAAGTTGGTGGTTTCAGACCTGATCACAGGAGATAAGTGGTTGTATGATGAGAACCAATATCTCCCAGCAAATGGCATGATTAGCACTATCAGATCTCTGAAACAGAGACATGAAGGCTCTTGTGAGTAGTAGAACTGTGCCACTTTCTCTCAGACATGACTCCTACACTTGAATCACTACTTAATGAAGTTAAAACTCTTCCCAATTATAGAATGTGGTGAATGTGTTTTACAGATCTCTAGAAGAGTTTTGTCTCTAGTGCATGAGCCTTTTCACAGCTCTGAACTGCCTAGAAGCATAAAGAAAATTCCATGAGACTGGCAGGAGGCAACTGTTCCAGATAGCAGTGTCATTATAGGGCAATTTTTGATGCCACTCACCCCTAGCAACGTCTGAGCAAGATCTGACTGGAGCCCATTGTACCCAGCAGGTTGTGGCTGTGCATAGTTGCAGGCTGTTTTCCTCTCTTAAAAAGACAGGATTCCCTGGCTGTCACAGTCACCTCTCCTTCCTGCCCTGTGTTCCTTGCTGTGTTGCACCCAAGCACCGCTGACATATTTCCAGCCATTGAGGGTTCATTTGCAGGCAATATAGGCGAATGTAACTCTAATAAAGCCAGTGGCAATGTGCTGGCTCATGCTGAATAGTGTCCTATAAATACTTCTACCCCAGTGAATTGCTGGGCAGGGTTTTACTTTAACTGCTGCCTTAACTAATACTAAAATGCAGCATGGAGAGGGCGTTCAGCCAGAGCTCTGGTTCTCTTCCTTGGCTTGGCCATGGTCATGCTCCATTTGATTTGCTGTCTGTCACATAGGAATAATAATATTATAAAGTGCTTATATAGCCACAATGCACTATGTAAGAATTAATTGTAGAGTTTGGGGCCAAATTTTGACCTCTCTGTGCACTCATATGTCATTAAATTGCTATAAGCCTGTCTGAAGAAATAATTTAATCAAAGGGTTGGAGCAGAGCAAGGGCTGAAAAACACCCCCACATCACAGATTCAATTGAAGGCTGTTGTCCCACCACCAAAACTGAACAGGAGAGATCAGATCTAGACAACAGTAGGTCTTAGCAACCATTTCACACAAACCCTTCTAAGAGAAGTGAACTGATGGAAGTCCATTTGTGAGTGATTTGAAGATAAACCTCAAGAGAAGCAACAGACAAGAGAAATAAATGTTGTGAAATTGCCTATGCTAAGGCCTGTTGGCCATGTGACCCTGGCTGTCTCCTCGAATCCTTTTCTGCTTGTTAGTGAATGCCCCTTTGCTTCAGTTCAGGCACTTTTCTGTTTAGGCAACACAAATAACAGCTGTGTACTTTTGGTCTAAGGGAGACAACAAAGAAAGCAGAAAGAACAAAAGTAACTTTTCCCTGAGAAATCACGGTCTGATCTTAAACAGGCTGTTGCAATTTCAAGGCAAAACAGCCAATGCCTCAATTGACAGGCAGAGCTTTTACAGCTTCACAAGAAGGAAAAGGCATGGGGATTTTTTGGCAACCCACTCTGCGCTCTGACTTCCACATTTAAGAAAAGGCAAAGGATGCCTTTATATGAGACCAATACCCTTAGAAATTAGTAACAGAATGTGAAAAAAAATTGTTTTCAGTTTTGAATTGTGATTTCTCAACAGTGCATCCGTTTTAGAATAAAATACTACCCAACATACCCTGATTGTCAATATGGAGGGCCTAATTATCGCTGAGGAAACAATTTAACAGTCATAAAAATGAGGGTACAATATTTGAAGATGATCTAATAATGACTGGTTTGTGGAAAGAAGTTTGGATTTTGGCAACTTCTTCCAAAGAGAATTCCAGCTGAGACAGAATATGATTTGCAAATAGCCATGATCTGTTCATTCCAATTGTATCAGAAAAGAAAGCATTTGAAATATATGGCTGTGAAAACAGAGATTTTACAGTTCTTCTAATCGTTCTCCCTAATTTTCTGCAAATTTCATGTTTGAACCAGTGCTCCCCATCGTTGGCCCCAGATCCCTTTCCCACTAGCACTCTCAGATGCTCCTTATTTTCTCCTTCTATGCTAAATTATATGCAGATTGCCACAGGTGCTTCTAGCATCCTTGATCACAGTGCTTGTCAATCAATAAGAAAATGAATTAACAAGGGTTAATGATGAACTGGACACAGTAACATATGAAGAGAGCAGGCAGCAGGATGCCTTCCCTGTGTAGTGAAAGCAGTGTGAACAGACGTGTGAGATTTTGCAGCCAAACTATGCAGTGAATTGTTGTAGAAAACACATTTCATCCCTTAGTTGTGGAAATAACCTGGTGGCAGAAAGATGAAGTCTGTCATGTATTTTGATGTTACCTAGGTTGTGTAGATATTTGAGACTTGTTTTTGCTTTATGTTATAGTTTCTTATGTGATGCATGTAAATGTGTATGTATCTTTATTCCTTAGAGGTGATCATTATTTTTGCTCCTCTCTCCCTCCCACAAGCCACCATAAATGCAAATAATCAATTTCAATCAAAGAATTCAAACAACACGTATTAATTTTAGATAGAACTCTTGTGCATATTAACATTGTGCTGAAGCCTGTCTTCATTGCATCTGGACACGGTTTTTTGCTCTAAGAACCAAAGCTTTTGGTTAATTCCACAACACAGCTGCTTAACACTCAGCAATCTGATCTTCATTATCCAGTTGGACTGTTCCTTTGGCTTGTTACTGAAAGTTTCATCACAACTATTTGGACCTAAACTAGAGGTCAGAGTGGAAGGGAGAATTTGAGAAGGAAGCAGGAGCAAAGAAAGATTAATACATTTATTTACAACAGCAAGTATTTTAGTGTGTGCTCAGAAAGGAAAGGGAATAATTTTAAATCTAGCCTTTCAAGATGAAACTTTTCGTGTTCTTTTAAATTTGGATCATCCTTCAGTGTATTTCTATGGAAGTCCATTCCTCACTTTTAGTAGAACACTAAATCACTGACTGTGCAGGGGAGAGCTTTTCTGATGCTCTGGTCCAGCCTTACAACAAATCAACAAGCCAGGTCACAAACTCACTTTCAGCAGCAGACTTACCTTGGTCCCCTTTCCTATCCCCCAAAGCAGAGTCTGTTTGAGGTGGAGGTTTGTGCAGCCAAGCACGGGATAACACTAACCTATTCTCCACCAGTGAGATGATGAATTTGCAGGACAGAAAATGTCCCCAAACATTTTACCATTTGGACTATGGCTCTAATCTGCCTTGATTTCCCTCATGTGAGTCAGCAATGGCTCAGTTACATCAGTTTAGGTTGGATAAGCCCTACTGGCCTCAGTGGGATGACTGAATTTGGCCCATAGCTTTACAACTGTGCTATTAAAACAGTCACTCTTCTGCTGCAAGGAGTAATATAAAAAAAATTAAAATGTACATATGTTGGGATGTGCTCTGGATAGCAGTGTAACAAGATAGAATATCAGACTTAATCTTGTTTTGTACTACGGTGCTGACAACATATGTGTGGCAGCACTGGAGGAAAAAAGCAGCCTCCTCATTATTCTCAGTGCATTTTGCAGCACACCAAGGCATCTGGGCTAGCAGACTCAGAGCCATGTCAGGGCTGGAAAAAAATTGCCTGGAATGAGGTGTAAAGCTGAATTAAGAGTGATTTCCTTGTTTTAGCTTGAAGAAAAAAGTATTTTTTTTCAAAAGCAGGAAGAAAATTTAAAAAGATCTGCATCTACTGTGAACAGTTTGCTCCATGTATCTACAATTAACAGAAAAAGATGCATCAAAATTTATGAGGAATGATGTGTCTGCTTGGTCCTGTTCTCATTATACGTACATCTGAAGTGGAACCAATGACATTTATGAATAATTTAATTAAAATAATGGCAAGTATTATTTTTGTAGTATGCAAAACTGTAAACATTAATTCAATCAGACTGAGAATCATGAAATGCAATCTTAATTACTAGAAATGAGAATAATCAGCTGAACTGAGGCAAAGAGGACAATTAGCTCCTTAGAAAGGAGTTTACAGCTGCTAGGGTGGAACTAACATCCTAGAAGAGTTAGCATAGTCAGTACTTTGAAGTGTACAATATTTTGGTATAAACCATAAAAGCAACACAAGAACTCTTCATTCTGCATGTGTTTTGTGTATTCTGCAGCCCGCACAGTTTCTCCTAGTATTTTATGTTTCTGTTGTCTGCCAGCCCCAGGGCTTAGCAATAAATCTCCAAACCAGCCCTTCTTCATAGTGGTGACTAAGCTGTTATCAGGTGAAAGTATGGAATAGATGATGCCCCTGGATCCTTGCAGGCATTCCTGCTGTGTTATCCCTGTCCTAGCAATAGCTATCAAGGTCTGCTTAACAATGAATAAAAATTCCTATGTCTTGCACTCTTCTGACAGGAACTTCTCTGGCTTGCCAGGTAAAAACCTTCTTCTGATTTCCCAGCTGTCCCCTATTTTAAGTTGGGGACACTTCTTATAGCTTCTTCTCTGCTCAGGTTTTTACCCCTGACCCTGATGTATTTAAAGAAAACAAGCAAACATTTTGTACTATCAGGATAAGTAAAGAAGGTGTTAAAACCTCCTCTTGTAAGATGGACTCAGCTTTCCCTTGACTATTATTTCTAGTTTGATTTCAGCTTTCTTTAATATTGGTACCAAAGCTGTGCAAAGCTTTCTGGCTGTAGAGTAGAATGCTTTTCCAAATGGTCACCCTCAGCAAGGGTGAACTTTTAGTCAAAGTTCAAAGTCAAAAGCATCAGAAAGCTGAGAGTTATCACCCTGAGGATAAAATACAGAGCTTTTAAACCATAAATGCTGGGCACGACAGCATCTCTGTTACTTACAGCAGGCCAAAATGACACTGTGTGCTTTGCAAGTGACACTGCCTTTTTTCTCAGTGTGTTCGTTTCTCAGCTTTTCATTCTCTGATGCCTCATTTCTGACTCATCGTGTGAACTGAGCCAAGGAAGAATGGGAAGGGATAGCTGAGGCTTCATGGTTTTCTTCCATGCTGCCCCTACATGCTGGGAGCCAAGTGTTTCCCAGTTCTGCAACTCCATAAATTGGAACAGACCTACAAAACAAGCAAAAATGTGATTTTGTGGGGCTAAATCCCAAATTACAAATGCAATAGATAAATCTAGAATACATCTACATTAAGGAGGTGATTAAATCTTTGCCACAGTGTTTGAAGAGTTCAGTTTTTTGAATATAGAAAAATCATTAAATCAGGTAAATATTTGCCTGCATTACCAGTTTTCATTTCAAACGGTTTGAAATGACAATTTAACGAAGTTGTCTGATAACACCAATAAAATTCACGGACCAGCCAAAAAATCTTAGTGAAGTGCCACCCAGTGGCTGCGGAGAGACATGGCCACACCTGCGCCAGACAGTGCCCAGGAAACGCCGTGGGATTTGGAAAGGAAAATACCTGAACACGGCTTTTTAAAAACGCTGGCACTCGTGTCTCAGAACAGTGCACTCTGAAACACGGGGCAGCTCATGCTCTAATATGACAGGTGGGTCTCACTGCAGTCTATGAAGTATTAAAATTTACATCAATGGGCAAAGATTTATGACTCTAAATTTTAATTCTAAATTTAATACTGACAAACTGTGAGCCTAATTCCTCTTGGCTTGAGGTCCTCAATCTGCAAACGTGGCACAATACAAGGAAAATTGTGGCTTTCCATCCGTGCTTTGTTGGGTCAATGTTTACAAATGTTTGCCATTCTCAGCTGCAAAATGCTACTAAACGGCTTGATGTTGTCAGGCGTTTTAAAAACGGTCCTCTAATGGCAGGTGACTGAATTGATCATGCACAGAAGATGGAGAAGCTGCTCAGCCCTAAGGGAAAGAAAGTGAAGACAAGTATTTAAAACCAGTTAAACTTAGTCTTCCTCAGAAGTGGCACATTTGGAAGACTTTGGAGAGGAGAATTCTGGTTTCACTACTGTCCCATGTGCATCAATTGTATTTGTTAGCCAAGGTGTTTCACCTTTTAAAAGCTGACATGCTCATGCTGTGTAGCCTTTTTGCTAAATCAGCATAAGAGGACATCTTTCTCTGTGGCTTCACAAAGGTCCCCATGCAGGAATGAAGGCATTGAATGTGGTTCCATGGAGCTGTCCTGTGTTTCAAACAGGAACTATGGCCCAAGTCTAATTTACACAAGTGACCTGCAGATCTGGTCAGTCAGGATCATGTTGAGTGACACAGCTATTCTGACAGACATCTGGAATAATAGTGCTGCTTCTCTCCCCAGTGCACAAAGCAGTATGATGCTGCCTGGAATGGCAGCTGGTGGGAATACTTCCTATCTTTGAATTTTGTTGAAAATTATTTCCTTCTAGGTTTATTAAAAATAATTTTTATTTTTAAATCATTAGCACAAATTTGCTGCCCTTGGCATTTTCTGTGTCTGTCAAAGTTTTCCTTCCCTTTTTTGTTTTGTGATTTGTATTTCTTGAAAATTAATCTTTTTTAATACAATTTCAGCTTCAGTGAATATAAGGAGAGTGTAATTTGGTGTCATGAAGTACTGAATTACTATAAATTTCAGCAATATCTGAAATGTCTGTAGTTTCTTAGTTTCAATATATAGGTTTTTTTAATGTCAGCTTACTATTACTCAGCCACATTTACCAGGAAAACAAAGTAGTATTGAACAATCTTGCGCTAAAGATTAGATAACAATTTCTGCTAGTTTACATGGTACATCTCTTATTTTCAAAACGTATTATTCCCATAATGATTTTCAATGTTAATAGGTAAGATTTGACAGTAAATAAGTTTTAGGGACAGAAACTAGAATTGTGCCTTTATATGGACAGACAGCTGATTTCCTGATAGGACTGATGGGCTTATGTTTGTAGAGAATTAATCAGTAATTAAATTCAGACTTTGGCTCAAGTTGAACTGTTTTATGCAACTGTGAGTCTGTGGCATTCTAGAGGTAAGATGGTAGGAATCAGGAAATTTATAAGGGCTGTAAACACCCATTTCCCAGAAATGAGAATCCAAACTGCGTGAAGTTCTGTTTGCATGTGTGAATCCAAGGAAAACACTGGTTTTTATTTCCCGCATCCCTCCTCAGCTCCTCCTCCTTCTCTTCTCTGATACTCATCCACTACCAGATTATAAATGGCAACAAAGGCTTCATGCTGAGTCTTAGCAAATGCCCCAAACCCAGTTCTTCAAGAAGTCTGGCTTGGGATTCTACTTCTTGGTTCTGGGCTAGGGCTTGGTATGTTGGGGTGTGAGTGAGTCCTTCATTTTTAACCAGTGTTATGAACACAGGGTGGGGGCATTAGTTGGTAAAGACAACATACAGAATATGCTGTAGTGGTGGCCAGAGAATAACCTTTCTAGTTTAACGTAAGTGTTTTAAATGTTCCTATAAACCAGAAATCCAATGGCTACTATGTTAAGGACTTAAAGCATATTGGCAAATTGCCTGATAGGGCAAATAAGGATATCTCACAATCTTCACAGTCTTCACAATCCTTCTTAAACAAGAGGAAATAGCAATTTATTGCATTCTGTCATTAGACAAATACGCAGTTCTAAGATATAGCAGTACTGAGTATTTTGTTGAAACTTTTAGACATCAGTCTGCACTCTCCGTATGTTCTGGGTTTTACAAGCTGTTTCCATGACAAAAAGAGATTTATTCTGGAGCCAGATAGTTAATTGGATAAACCCTTTTTATTTACCAAAAAATGTAGGCAAAACAATTTTCTCTTCAACACACTAGGCAGATTCCTTGTTTATGTTTCCAAGCCTTCTTTTCCAGAAACGACTCTGTTTATGAAGCTTTCTCTGAGAAAGATGATTCTTTCACTATCCTTTTCTGTTGTTTTTGTTTTTCTTTTAAAATGCCTCTTCATTTCTTTTGTGAGTGTGAATTTCCTAGGTAGTTTACATTTTGCATGAAGTGATAATCATGGATTCAGTAGAAAGAATAACCTCCACTGTCTGTATAATTAATGCACATGTTGGAAAGTTGTTATAATCAAGAGAATGTGTTCCTGGTTATTGTAGTTTGGTTGTTTTTCTCTTCTCCTTGAGGATGAGTAAGACAGGAAAACGTACTTATCTTAATCCACTGACCAAGGAGGATACTAGAACCTGCTTCACAAAGGGGTAAGTATCCTCCTGTACTAGAACATGCTTTACAAAAGGATAAGTATAATCCAGGAAGTTGTGTGGAGGGAAAAGCTGTTTGTAATAAGAGGTTCAGGACACTATCTGGCCCAGCTGCAAATACTCTTCAGGCACAAATTGTTCCACGTATTTTTCAGGTTGTCACATCAGTCATAGGTCCCCTAAAAGAGATTATATTTTAGATATGCAAGTAAAGTACACACATTGTAATTCATGTTAACTGATGCTGAGAGTTTTTTTCAAGTTGTTTTCTTAATTTTTGGTGCCATTAACTCACTTACATGAAAGTTGAACCAGTGGAAGAGATCATTTTAGGAGCTCCCAGGGTCCTCCCAAACTGTGCTCCCTGGTGAAGGTGACGTGCAGCAGGAGGTCTGACTGCAGCACACACAGCCTTTCTGTACAGGAGGCTTGTGCACAGGTGAGTCACTTGATCTCCCAGAAGGTTTACAGGGTCTGTGCCACTGCTTTGTTAGTCCCCAAAACAGCTGATATACAACCTGGATTGCATCTGCTACAGTCACACCTCTTGTTGGCACTGTGGAGGAACCCAGATGGAGCAGCTGCTGCTTTCCTATCCTTCCTAAGCACCAGTGCTGATTCCCAGCCTGCTTTTTAGCAACTGCTGGGAGACAGGTACAGCAGGTCCAGGAAATTAATCATAATTTTAAAGTGTGCTGTTCTTGCTATATAAAATCTATCTCATAATTCTTTCCCTTGCCCTGGAGTTAGAGTAGCTTTATATGTGAGTAGCTGTCCTGTTTCCCATTCAAAAAAGAAAGAAATGGGAATTTCTTAATTGCTGAATATTTCTTGTGAGGCAAATTCAAACACACAGAGATTCATTACTGATCACAGTAATGAATTCCTATTGTAAGGAGATTAATTTTGAATTTTTTAAAATAAAAAAAGTCTATCCTCTTCGATTTTTCAGGGCTTTATAACCAGCAGGACATTTCAGAGAGGTAATTTTTCATTTGCCCTGTAGTTCTGTGAAGCCCAGATCAGAGCCTGCTCCGTGAAGTGGAGTAGGCCAAAGCCACAGTGCCAGCTAAGGCCTTGCTTGTCTCAACCCCTTGTTAAAGAAGTGCTCTTTGAAAACTTTTTTCTCTCATCTTTTCAGCAAGTGCAGCACTGGCACAGGGTGCCCAGAGAAGCTGTGGTTGCCCTGTCCCTGGGTGTTCAAGGCCAGGTTGGATGGGGCCCTAAACAACCTGGTCCAGTGGAAGGTGTCCCTGCCAATGGCAGGGGGTTGAAATGTGATGATCTTTATGGCCCCTTCCAACCCAAACCATTCTGTGACTCTATGAAATACAGAGCATGTATTTCCCATGCTGGTGAGCAGTGTTGTCTCTTTGAGGCTATCTCTGAAGAGTGTCCATGTCATTTTTGGAGCTATTGCCTTGTAAAATATTATGATGTTTTTATTTTTTAAATCAGTACCTGATATTCCAGATAATCTAGGTTCTGCATAAGACACTTTTTTTTTGCTAATTAATAATGGAACATGAGATTTCCTAACTGGCTGTGAAGAAATCCTTTTATTGAAGTAAAATGCTTGCACAATTATCTTAAAATTTAGGGACAACAGAATGCATTTCAGTTGGCAGAATTTCAAATAGTTAATTTTGTAAAAGAAAAAAGGGAAGCCAGAGGGTATAGTCATTCCTTTAAACTAACCTCTCCTGAAAAGTTCTTTGCATCACCATTCAGCTGATAGAAACTGTGTGGGAGGAAAGGTTTTATTTAGATAGATGCAGCTCAGTTTGTGTGCTGATAGGTGTGTGGTGGTGTTAAAGTGAAGGCAGCAACCTCTTAGGCCACTGGAGCCCATATTATTTCCCAGTGCCTATAGAAACCCCTCCATCTTCCATCCTCTGTGTGCACTGCAGAACAAACAGGGAAAGCAAACAAGAAGTCCCTTTGACCGTTCCATACCAACAGCACTTGTTTGCAATAGATGGCCAGCTCCCTGTCTCCTAGGGAGGAGTAAAGACCACCCAGTTCTTCTCCCATCTGCCACTGCCTCCACTGATAATCTACAGAAGGCCAGGCTATATCAGATTTTCTTGCTGTCTTTCTAATTCAAATGGAAAAAAATTACTTGGTAATGACTATGAATGTTTCCATGGATTTCAATAATCTTAAAGTCAGGAGCTTGTGTAATCAGGCATGGTGAGGATGAGAAGACACATGTTAAACAGAATGGTTTTGTCTACAATACAAAGACTGAATTATATTTGAAAAGACAATCTGGTTGGCAATTATGTAAGACTATTTTATGATGTTTGTTTCTGACTCGGGAAAGTAGGAGAGCTTGGCAAGGAAATGTTTTGTTCACAATCCTGGCAAGCATCTTCATATGCCAAAAGTGCTGTTTTATCTACTTTTCATTTTTCTGAATTCTGTAGACAGCAGAAAATACACACATGTGTGTTTGTGGACATTATTCTGTTTTGACAATTTAGATTCATCACGTGAATATGAAATCAGAGGATTAAACATTAGATATTGCAGCTATTTCAGATGTACATGTTGGAAACTTAAAACTGTATTCTCAGTATGCATTCTGAAGAGAAAAATACCCAATTCAGCAGAAATACTACCTTGATTTTCCATTCGCTTATATGAGTTTTACATTAATGTAACTTTAATTGGGCTTTCATTGGTCTTTCTCCTGACTTACTACATTGCAAATGAAAACAGAATCAGGTCTATATGCTTCTGCAGACCTTCATTGATTTTTAGTAGGTTGCTGATCTAGCTGGAAAGCCACAATCTCAGAAGAATACTAATCAAATTATCATTATGAAATGGCTTCAATTTCTTGAAGATATTTTTCGTACCTTATTTGGCATCTTGGCTTATCCATGCTCTGGGTTTCAGTCTGCTGTAGACTAACACCAATGGTCTCCAAAGAGGTGGAAATTAGGTTTTATTAGAAATCTGAAATTGTAAATATTAAAGAAAAGTTTCTTAACTGCCTTTGTAAATACATCAAGAGCCTGATGAAGTAAAACTGAGCCATGCCATAGTTTTCAGACAGCTGTGAACATAGGGTGAATTGAAGTGATTTTGTTTCACAGATTTTTTTCTCTCCTAGAGCACCTGTAGCAAAGATCAGTGTGAGTGACTCATAAGCCAGATCTCCATAAACAGTTTTAAACACCTTCCTATACACTGTATGAACAACTGTCTTCAAGAATATAGCATTAAAATTATCAAAACAGGTGTTTTAAAGTATCAGTACTTTACTTGTGTTACATTTTCATATTTATGTTCTTATGTATATGACATAGCCAGAAGAGAAACTCCAAATCCATACTATAATGGAAGATGAAATAAATGACTTACAAGCCTTTCACAATCATTGCAAAACCTGAGAAAAAATGTCCTCCATTAGAATATTTATGCTTCACATCTTAACATTGTTTGGGGAACCTCAGATGTAGGTTTGATAGTTCACAGAGTCTGAGGTCTAAAGAAGTTGACAAATATCCTTTTAAGATGGCTTTAGTGTGTAACACATCTCAACTAATGAGACTGAGAACAGTAAGTTTATGGAATCCCAGTTTCATCTTCACCATTTGAGTTGCAAAAGCAATTACAGTATATTTCATACTGAGGGCAAGTGAATAATTCCGTCCTCTGCAGCAGAATTCTGCCTCTTGTAGTGATTTTCTAGTGAGAAATGTCCAACCTTTAGTATTCAACACAGAGTAATGAAAGTTATATGCACAAGTATTTCAACAGCTTGCGTAGCAGCTGGTAAATTATGTGTAGGAAGGTTTGTTCTCTTGTTTGTGTATGTGCTATATACTTACTGGTCCCCACCTTTTAACTTTGAAATATTAAATAATGGAATTTAAAGTAATAGAAGCTCTTATGAAAAAACTGCTTTTATATAATATATGTCTCATATTTCATTATGCAATGAAGATACACCTAAAATGTCAAGACAGGACTTAAAAATCATTCTTTACTCCCACACTAGACATTGACTTGGACTCTGTGTGCACCCAAGGGCATTCAAATGTGTTTTGAAAAACATTGGCTGGCCAGCTGTCTAAAATTAGCAAAGGAACTGAAAAACACATCAGTAGTAGTAGAAGCAAATATTCATGCTAACCAACTTTAAAATTCAGCAAGTGTAAGAATCCTTTAGTGGGACTTTTAACAACTATTTTCTGCCACATGGACTAAACAGAAGTGATGATAACAAGTTGTAGTGCATGATTTAAATAATGTAGGACCAGTAAATATGTAGGTAATGTACTGAACAGAAGAAAGTACAACCTGAGGAACTATACCTTTAAATGAATTTTATAAGGAAATAATTTTGTATCAGAATAACTTTTCATGCACTTCCAGAAGGAAGAAGAAACAGTTTGTTACATTCCATTATTAAATAAATGGAAAATTCTGAATTTAACATTTCAGAATTTCTTGTGTTAAAAATTTAAAACAATCCATCATTTGGTAGGGAACACAGAGTTTCTACTTAGGCTATTTTACAAAACACTGAATGTAGAAATTATTCACTGATAGTGCTTTCCAGTCCTCCAAATGTGCCAGTGTGAGCTACACCAAGTAGGTGTGCCTGTTTCAAACCCTGTTTCCTGCTGTTCCTGAATACTCATTTGGACTTCCTGGACTGACTCTGGACATGTCTTGCTCCCTTGCCTTTGTCAGGCAATATCTGGGGTGTCGATGGAACTTGTCACTGTCCCACCTGTGCTGGCCCCAAACCAGTCCCATGGCTCCCAGTCCTGGCCATGCTGTGGTTGCTCACAGCTTCCCTCACCGAGCATCCCTTTTGCTACTGCTCCCTGACAGGGAGTTCAGGAAAGGATGGAAAGATTCCCATAAAAGAACAGGGGAATTTCTAGAAAGCTGCAAAAAAAATTTATAGAAAGTGAGGGCAGAAGTACTAGAAAGCATCCAAAACATCTCCCGAAAATAACATATGAATTCCTAGACCACTCGGTGAAAATTGTGTAGGAAAAATTCCTAGAAAACAGAGATGACATTCTAGAAAGTACCAGGTGAGTTCCTAGGAAGTAGCAGAATTTCTAGAACGTAAAAGATGCCCTAGAAAGTAGTAGGGAAATTCCTAGGAATCAGTGAATGAATGGTTAGAAGGCAGAAGGTGAATTCCTAGAAAGAATCAGAATATGGACAAAACGGTCTGGTGTAATTACTAGAAAGCACTAGGAGAAATCAAGAGAATTCTTCCAGTGTAAGGATTTTCCAGAAAGCTGCATTAAAAGTGCCAGAAAACACCAACATTGTTAAAGATCCTGTTACCTTTATAAATCTTAAAAAAATATAATTTTTGTATCTGTAAGAACAGTATTTTATTTCTGGCCTTAGATAGCCTTCCTTTTCACTGTCTTATTGCAAATGTTTTCTCTTTCATCATGAGGAATTGCAATTTCACAGTCAACAGCTTGTGATTTGAGATGAAGGACAAGGAATTGCAGCTAATGAATTTCAAGGAAAAAACCTAAACCCAAATCTTCCTAATAAATGAAGAACAGGGAAGCAGGACAAAAAGAATAGAGGCTCCCAGCAGACTCGGTGAGATTGTTTTCCATGAGAAGTTACTGGTTCTTAATGAATTACATGAATTAATGAATTTCTTAATGAAATTCTTAATGAATTTCAGTGTATAATACCCTGACTGGTATGCAAAGTACATCACTAGTCTGATTTGAAATGATTTAGGAGGGTGCCAGAATAATAGTCACATTTCATAAATACGTATTTCTTGGGGAACCTGATAACGATGTTTTCATACCAATGATGGATGAATGCGCCAAAAGGCTTGACCTGGCTATGAGCATTTAAAATATTGGCCATATTGGATAGTTACAAGACATATTAATCTCTTGAGCCATGTTCTTCTAGATAGGAAGTTCTCCACTGTAAATGGTTTTCCTGCTTTAAGGCACCAGACTTTGAATTCAGCCTTTATTGCAAATGCATCTGGTTAATGTTAAATTAAAACATCCCAGGAAATCTGTAGTTTTCACTGTATTTGTTATCTATGTAAATTTTTGGACAGCATCCATTGCTTCAAAATCAAGTTAATTGGAAACATAAAGTAACTGGCGTGAACACAGTCCCAGCAGAACACTCTGTGTCTGATGCTTAACTGTTAATCTTTATTATTCTTCTAAGACATTCTCCAGATTTTCACCCTGTGAAATCTTCGGATGTCAAATGAAAGCACACTCTTTTATACTGTATCTCATCTTCTTTCTAAAAACTATTCCTATTCTGCAAATATTATGTAAACATTTTAAGTCAGGTCGACATAAAGCTAAATCTATGCTGTGTTGACTCAGAGATTTGGCTTGCATTGCAAGGTTTGTGTAGATTCAGAGGTCGGTCCACATCTAAGGCCACAGATGCTTTGCTGATTCATTCATCTATGGCCTGTGGAATGTGTTTTTCTAAAAGAATCACAACTCACCGTGCAGATCTGTGGCCTCTCTGTGATGTTTCGGTGACATTTTATACCTACATAAGGCTTTGCAGAGTGCTCACAAGTTTAATGATAGGACAGCTCTCTGTGGCATGAGACCATTTTCCCCACTGCAGTTTTACTTCAACGAAACACTTCCCTGCTTGGATGAAACACTTTCTTACAGCACAAGGCAGCCCAACATGTTTGCTCAGAAAACAGCACAGAAGCATTACCAGTAAGCAACCATGGCTAAGGATACAGAGAATTCTGGAACTATCTCCTGACTATTTTTTTTCCTCCTATCATGAGTTCATTTGGGTGAAGTAGCTTATTCTACATTGAAATGCTTTTGCAAGCCTAGTTATATTGAGTTCAACAAATCACAGGTTACCTGCCAGCAGAGTCAGGCCAGCTAAGGCTCTGATGTGTGCACCTTAACCCTGAAGGTAACCAGCTGTCTGAGCGCTGACACTGTGACAGATGGCATGATACTTTGATCAAGTGAAATTCAGGCAGAAGAACAGGCCAGTGCCAGTGGCTTTTTGAGACTGAGCTCCTCTATGTATAATGTGGCACTCAACCAGCAGAATTGCTTGAGACTGAGAGAGCCGAAAATGAGACCTACAGTTAGTGTTTGTATCACAAGCTTTCTCTTTAGTGATGACAGCAAGGGAGGAAGGTTATTCTTTGACTGCAGGCAGTTCCATGTCAGTTTGCAGATGTTCATTTTCAGGAAAAGAAGCTTTCATGGGAATGAGGTGTCTTTGCAGAGAAGGGCTTTTAGTCTGTGATACTGGTTTTGAAATTCTTGCAGGGCTGAGAGGTGCCACATGCTAGAGTCAGATAACTAAGCTTCAGCCCCCAGATGCTTAATCGAGAATTATAAATAGTAGCCCCAAGTAACAGTATATGGTTACTTTGGGATGGGAACACTGAAGTTACCTCAGCACAGCCCAGCCAACCAAACGGGGGCAAAACAGGTGTTCCCACTTAGTTAATTAACTGCAGGAACAGGTGAGGCTAATTAGCCCCAGCTGAAGCCTCATTAATAAGTCTGTAGAAGTCCTGAGACCCACAGAAACACCTCCGGATAAGGGAGCAGAAAGTGTGGTACTGCCCTTGGAGGATTGCTGTATCACTGGATAACAAATCCTGCTCAGCAGCCTGAGGACACAGGTATGTGCATCCAGTCAAAGCCTTTAGCACTTCTACTTTTAAGAACTTTTGCTCCAAGTCATACAGTTGTTTTCCCCCCTCTCTCTTGGCTCCAGCTGCATCTTGTTTCGTTTGCCTTTTGGCAAGTGTGGGTGGTCAGGCTGAAAGAGCAGAGGTTTTCTGTGTTCACAAAACAACTGCCAAGTGTGATGGGGGTATCTGCCTTGTTCCCTGGTTTGTGTGCTCTTGCAGCTCTTCCAAAATACTTGATAGCTTTTGAACTTTGTTTCTTCTGAAGTGATCACAGTTTTAGGGATCCCTGTCTTTCTCCACAGGTCCCATGGACTTTATCAAGCACCTGCCTCAATGCTTGACTTGCCTTTTGCAATGTGGGCAGCCAAGCATTGAGGAGACATCTATATTTTCTTCTTGGCCTTGCCCTTGGATAAAAGGTATGCCTTTTAAAAAGTACTTGATGTCTGTGTTACTTCATTTTTTTTATTTCAAGTCTTAGTCATAGCTTGTGGTAAAGTTTTCATCCTATGTAAAACAGACTGGTTGGTTGGTGGTCTGAACTTTGGAAGAATTCAAGAGTAAACGACAGGCTATTTTTTAAAAATGAAGTTCAAACTATGAAAGGAGATAAAATTTGTATCACTTACATTTCAAACTGAATTGACTAGATCTGTTGAATTTGTAAAGACCTGAAACTTATAATCAATTCAGAATTCTGAAAGTACTGGTTGTATTTTTTTTCCAAATGAGAAGATGAATATGATGTTTGAAAGTGACCTTGAGAAGGTCAAATATGGCTTACATATATGAGAGGGGTTAAGTAAACTGTGTCAAGATTTTCTGTGACATGTTTAAGTCTTAGTGAAACACATCATCAGGTTTTTATGGGTTAATGTTTATAAAAGGTACAAATTGCTTTCAAATGAGGGCTATCTGCTAAGGGTTAGCTGTTAAAGATGTTTACCTCTCTGTTTATAGCTTCTAAATCTGTTTTGTTAACAGAAATGCTGTCAACTGCTTTAAGTGTTACACGTTTTCACAGAGTTGGACTGAAGCACACTGTCCTAATGGATTCTTTACTGTTACTATTGTGAGACAAACAGGTTAAATATTGACAGCTTAATTTTAGTTTCCATGATTGTAAGTGGGCAACTACTGAAGTATGGAGTACATCATGTAAGCCTAGACCAAAACAATCCAGTATGAAAGGAAAGATCAATTATCTATGCTTTGTGTAAAAATGCAGCTACATCCTAGGAGGTATTGAGGTGGAGTAGGTAGATATTCTATGTGTACCCATGGAGAATCTGATTCAAAACTTGCTAAAATCAGTAGGCTTGCTTTCAGGGGTGGTAAAGTCCCTTCTTAGTGCAGTGCATTGATTCCTATAGTGAATATGGACCTAGTAAATTAATCATGACTGCAGTTCAGAACCATGACCTTCCAGTCTGCTCCAAACAGTTGGGGAGATCTTTAAGGAACCTGAAAATTCTAATGCATGTCTTGAATTTGGAGTTATACACTGTCCATTTGGTATGACTCAAGTTTTAAAGCACTTTGTTTTTATTTTTTTATGTGAACTTCAAACCTTGGGTGTGTTTTTAATAATTTACAGAATTTAAAGAATTTTGCAGTATGTTTTCATACTCTTATGTGTACTTCAAATAATAAATAAGTTTACTTTTTATCACTGTTATTAAAGCTGAGACAAACTTGTGAGAACATGATTTGACTTGAGTTTTAAGTCCTTCCCTGAACATAAGGCAAATCCAAAAGAATCTCTGTATCACAAATATGCAGGTTGTATTGTACCATTATTTTCAGCTCTCCTGGGAACTCATTAGTTTCCCACTATATCTTTTATCTAAACATAATTTTCTATCAAGTAATTAAGGGATGAGCTTGCTCTCCTGTTTCTCATAAGCATATACTTAAGTGTATATATAATTCTCTGCTGGTAAATAGTACTGTGGAAACATTGTTCTGATTAAAAATCATGAGTTGATAAGAATTAGAGTGACAAGAAATTTGTGGTCTCACGAGATCAAATACTATTTTGTAGCAACATTGGGCAATGTGCTAAGACTACACATTACATATTTTTTATTAGCTTTTGATATTAGTCTGTAAAATTAGCCTATTTTTTCTTCTAGTATAACCAAATAGTTTGATAAGATTTCATTTTCATGGTGGTCCTAGGATGAGAAGGATACAGGACACAGAGCTCAAGCGATCTCTTTTTATTGCCTGGTTTATATAATTTTTCTTCTATTTGGTCTCTGGAAGATATTTTCTGGCCATGTGTTATTGTTTAATCCAGTGACTTGTTTGGACTAGCTTTGCAATTCTTGGGCTCCTGAATTTTCTTACTGTAACATCTCTATATAAACTGCCTAGAAACTAAACTTCAATACATGACATATTGTAAACACTTTGTCCTCGATGATGTAGTGTTCATGTTTCCTCTGTTTTAAAACAACTTCTTCAATACAGAGAGGATACTGAGTTTGCAAGTTAATACAGGAGTTAATAGGGAAAAAGTGTAAAAAATCACATGGTGCATGTCTTCTATTATCAGAGGCTTGAAAGAGGAAAATTCAAACTTTTTACAGTTAAAATATCTTTTTGAAAAATTGAACAAGGAGATATTTTGGTCAATTGTGGAGCTTTATAGTAAATTTAAAAAAATACTTCTGGATGAAGACCCAGTTTTAAGGCCTGTTTAGTAGATTACCATAATTTTTGCCTAGCTAGCATTTAAACAGTCATGCTTCCATATACTTCATTCATGCCAACAGCCTACTTTATATACCTGCAAAGGATTTTTTACCATTTTGTATTTAGTCTATTCTGAATGTGGGTATAATGAGAAACATCACTCAGGGTTTGTAGGAAAGTACTTTTTTCCAGAGCAAAAGAAAAGAGAAGTGTCTGTAGGTTTCTGTAACCTGGTAGCTAAATCCAAAATGTCACTGCCATTTGTCTGTGCCTACTAGAAATCCCTGTCACAGCTTTGGCTGGTAGCTGTCTCCACCCTCTTCTTGGGCACTTTTGGAGTATTCACGATATGCAAGTCATTTTAAGGGGCTGTTCCGTTTTTTATGGGCAAATCTTCTTTCCAATTTTTTGGGCTCTTCAACACTGCAACAGAAAATAAGTTATGCCCTAAGAAAATCTCAAGTATTGACTAAGAAGTAAACCATTAGGTCAGGTCATTGCTGACAAGAGATGTTCCGATGTGCTATTTCAATAATGAGCACTTGCTTTGCTTTAAAGATTTTTATTAAGGTTCCCAGGAGGCCAAAACAACGAATCAGTTTAATAAGGAGCTCTCCATTTAGCTCATGTTTCAATATGGGTCACATTGCCATGTTCTGGCTCCTTCCCTGCAGCTCCATTAGTTGGCAGCTGGTGGTGTAGTGGAAACAGCTCATTCCCCCAGCAGCCCCTTGCATACAAAGGTATGTCCTTTTCTGTCTTTAAAAATACTTCAACACTGGTGACACTTCTTTATATAAGTGCAACAAATAACCTAAAAATAGAACTATAGCTGGAATGTGAGCTATTTAACATGAATTAATGTGTTTATTAAAAATCTAAGGGGTTTGCATGGTCTTGTGAGACACACAAGACCTTTTCATGATATTCCCCAGAGACACTAGTGATACTGTCTAAAAGCAGCATAAGGCTTTTCAGTCTTGCACAAACAATATAATTAAGGGCACTTTGAGCCTGGTAATGGGGTATGAACAGTATAGTCCTGTTCAAATCACCTTTCCAAGGATACTATGGTTTTCAAATATTGTGATTATTGGTGCAATTAGTGCATCTCTGGATTTAAGTTTCGTGCTTTCATTGTGGAATATACAGAATAATTTCCTTCCTTTGGTAAGTTTATGCTAAGCACTTCTCCAGGTAACAAGGAACCAGAATTCAACTCTGAAACTCTGTGCCTGGAAATCCATCTCATTGCCAAATCCAGCCTTTTCTCTCAGCATTAGTTATAAACTGTGCTATCAGCAGTCTCAGCAGAGAGGTCAAGGACTGCACAAATGGCTCAAGATGATACATCTCCCCTACAGTAAAAGGCTGAGTTCAGGGTGGAGGATTATGGTGGGGCAGCACAGAAAAGCTGTATGTCACTCTCATCCCAGCACCATAGGGCCTCATCATTGTGCTTAGCACCACACAAACATGTAACAAAAAAGTGTGCACTCAGACCTTAAAATCTAATTGTGATCCACACTTGGCCACAGAGAACTGAGTGACCCAAGTGTAGCATCTCCTGTGTGCATCGCATTTGCTCACTCCATTTCAAACTTACTGCTGCTGACTATAGAATCCACCTCTGAAAAAAAACTTGGGTCAATACACCTTGTTTGTACAAATTAATTGTTAACAAGCTATTAACGTTTGAAAAATGTTCTAATTAAGACAAATAAGCAAGTGGCTTGATGAAGTACAGACATAGTCCATGTACTTCAAGACTGAGAAATAAAACTTTTAGAATGTGATCTTGCCATACTCATCACCTTTTAAATGTATACTTTATATCAATGTTTCATTTTTATCACTGTCACAATCTTTAAAAATAGTATAGCAAGTAATGGTGATAAAGAGCATCCTGTCCAAATGAAAACTTTAAAAGCAGGCTTTTTTTAAAAAAAAATCTACTGGTGAGTGTGAGGCTATTATTAAAACTTAAAGTGCTGAGGCTTTTGATACATAACTGACAAAGTAATCTAGATGGTGGTGCAGTGTTGATGTTCTGAAAAAAAGTGTTCTTAAAAGTGTTGCCTTTCACCAAGCATTATTCTTTGCCAGATAAGTGCTTACAGCAACAGCCTCAAACCTATATTCAACTTGTCTGGATGTGTTTAACACCCCTTGGTCAGAGGTGCCCAGCAGACAAATCACATGCCTGAAGCACCTCCTTATGCTTAAGTGCTGCAATAGGGGTTTTTTCTGTCTAAGCTTTTATCTGGCCCCCAGAACAGCTGGACACCCTTAGTCAGCACTGAACCCCTCCTAGGCAGGTTGGCACTCCTCTGCCTCTGGTACCAGGGAAGCTGAGGTACCCCCAGAGCCTTCCTGGCAGACATTGCTTTTGATAAAGCTGCCCTACAGAACCAAGGATTGTTCTGACAGTGCATATCTTCCCAAAGCCACTGTAGGAGGAAGTGGTGTGGGATGAAGCCTTATAGGGCTGATGCAGCAGCTGCAAATTTTTTTGGAAGCCTGGTGTGTAACCCTTTGCTTTTCCACACTCCAACACAGCACATCCATGTGTTATCCATACCAAAGCTGAGGAGCAAGATGATCATGGAGGATGTTTTTATTATAAGACCAAATAAAAGCACACAAGAAAGGACTTCATTTGTGTTTATTAAAAAATAAGTAAATATTGAAGAGTTGGAACAGAGCATAACACCTTCAGGAGTATCAGGGGAAATGATGACAGAAGCAAAATTCATAACCAGAGACTGTGATGTTACCAATCTATTAAGAAAAAATAAGTTTGAAAGTAAAGCAAACTAATTATTTTTGACCATGGTTATCTCAGTCATGATAACATTAAAATACAATCAGAAAGATTCAGATCATAGTTCTTCTACAGCTTTTTGTAAGCTGTACACATGTGCTATTTGGGCATGAAGCTCAGTTTCTACATGTTAAGGGAGAGCTTCCACAACCACCTGCCCCCTTCTGGCTTTCTAATTACTAATGAAATTACTTGAAGCTAGATGTACAACTAAGAACTGTTAAGCTTAAACACTTTCCATCCAGAATCTGGAAGAGAAGCTGAGTCTTACAGATTTATGCATTGTACCCCGTAACACTGTGTTTCTCAGGGTCAATCTTGTACAACAAATGACATCTGCCAATACCTCAGCTATGCCTCTTGTTTTTGGATTTCCCTAGGAGAAGATCCAAATCCCATGTACTGTAGATCTCCCCTAGTGAGGTAATTATTGTTCTGCCAGGTGCCTGTAAACAACACGTCTGATCAAAAGCAAGGACAAAGGGTGTAATTGACAGATGAATTGTTGGAAGTATAGTTTACTAGCAGTATGCATTTTGAAATTAGATGGAACTGCAGGCATTTTGAAATGTCTTGAAATTGCTTTTTTTGTCTTCATGGAAATGGAGTATTTTGTGTGGGGCCTGGTGCTCAATGGATATGAAAGACTAGTTGCACACAGTCAAGACAGGAGCTTGAGATGCAGAGGCTTGCTGCTAGTTGTACTAGAAAACCACTGAAAAGGCTTGGAAGAAAAGGCTATATGTTCTCTTACAGGCAAGCTAAATGTTTTAGGCAGATTTTGATTTATTTGTTTGGATTAGGTAGATTTGTTTTAAAGCTGTAATGTTTGGTTTCTTGCGTTTCTTGAATTTCAAATAACCACCTTTGATAGCAAATGGGGCTTATAATGGCTTCCATTTTATGGAAGGATTTTTGGGGTTTTTTTGCATCAGAACAGATTGAAATCTGGGTGTGTGTTCATATCCACATTTTGTTCAGCCATCATATTTTCTTGGATCAAAAGCCTCTGAGGTGCTAGTAATATTTGCATATACATTGTTTTCAAATGGCCTGTGACTTTGAAGCATTATTCTGTGAAGACAATGTGGTTCTGAATCAAAGTTTCTGTTTTCCTCCCCCAAGACTTGCTGGAGTGGCCTTTGCACTTGCTTTATCCCCTGGGATTCTATAGTAATCTGGCAGCTGGATTCATGTCTCATCTGTGTTTCTGATAGCTGTTCTCCAGTGAAAGCATCTTCAAAAACATGTGTTGCTTCTATAACCTGACAAACATGAACTCACTGGGGATTACACGTGTGTGAGATGAAATTCTCTCTGCACTGAAGCTGAACAGGCTTTCTGCCTTAGGTGGCAGAAGGGTTATGTAGCAGAAGTCTTCTGCAGTGTGTACCATCAGTTGCCAATGTCTAGAACATCTGAGATGGGAATGAAGATAAAACAGTTCTGGTCTTGACATTGTGCAGTTTTGATGGGAAGGTCCATACTGCCTCTTGTGAGCAGCTGCAGAAGGGTTTGGGTCCACAGGGCTGGAAATCAATTCAAGTAAGTTACTACTGTGCTTTCCCTTTTCTCCACTGAGATTTTAATTCTTTCCCCCTCCTCTTTTTAGTCTCATTTCAATAATCTGAAGATGTTCAATTCATCACATTTTGTTCCTTTGCTATGGAAAACAACACCACTGCAATTTAGTCCTTTTATTCTCAAATACAATTTATTTTGTAAGTCTATTTAACAGTTATTGACAAAACACCTGACTCTTTAATTTAGCAACACTTGTTGCTAAGTATGTGCTGCTGCTTTGTTGTCTGATGCCTTGGACACGCTACAAGAAAGTGTTGCATTTGTTCAGTTCTGGCTGAGATTGTTCATTTCCTTCAATTCAGATGGTGACTTTTCAAGTCTTAACATATTGTTTGCTTTGCTGTTTTTTCATTCACAGCCCTGTACGTAACTGGAGGGCATGTGAGGTTTCCTGAGAAGAGTTGTGCTAGTGAAATAAAGTGTTGTTATTTCTGAGGGTGTGGAAAGTATTCTTCACCACTTAGACTATTATGTGCCTAATGCTTAGGAAATAATAGTATTAATGTGCCTAAACTGGTCCTTTACCAGTACTGAGAATGTTAGAATTGGCATCCAAGACAGACATGAGTTTTCTGAGAGGTGAACATAACAACAATCTTCTGATGGTGCTACTTCATACTGTTGTTTCCTGATTTCCATGTTCCCAGTGAAATGTACACCATTTTCTGCATTTCTCAGACAGCTTTTTTTGGCCTCTGGCCAAAAGGGCTTGCTTTGTTTTACTAGCTTTTGAAGTTTTCTCTTCTTCCTTATTATCACTTTATTTGTCAATGTAGCAAGTAGCCGCATCCTTACTTTTGATTTCTGGATGTTTGGAGCAATGTTTAGAGTGTGAAAGAAAAATTGGATTAATAATTTAAAGCAGTCCCCAGAAAGGTCAGAGAGGGATCATATTATTCTGTCCTCTGTCATGGAAAAGGAGTTTACTGGGTCATCTGGGCAAAAAGCTTCATCATTGCTGATTTAAGGTGCTGTGATATTCACATTCCCTATCTTAGTAACACTTTTTGAAGGAAGTTGTGGTCAGCAAAGAGGGAAAAATTATATAAATGTGTCATGCCTAGCTTCATACTATATGGATTTCTTCATTATTTGATTCAAATATACAAAGAAAAGCCAGTGTCTAAAAATATTTACCTACTGCTTTCTCCTCTGAGACTGTCATTAGACTGTGCAAATAAGCACAACACCACTAACACTTACAGTACAATAGATATAAATGTTTGCATAACAAGTTGTAAGTGCAAACTGGAAGAAGGAAATCCAAACTACTAACAGATGAGCACAGAATACTTTTTTCCTGGATAATCTTGTGCTATTTTTAATAGTGGTTTGAAAAAGAAGGCTTTTAAAATTATACATGTTTGAAAGAAGTAATCTGGTTATGCAATAACAATTGTACTAAGCAGAAAAAGAGCAGCTGTTACTGGAAGTCAGAGTTAATTGTTGTATTTTCCAGCACAAGTTTGTTTGGTGGGAACAGTGGGGAAAAAAATGCAAGCAACTGCCAAAAAAACAAGCATGTGAGGTGAAACTTGAATTTACTCTCATGAGAACTTTCTAAGATTCATAAGCAACTGAGAAAAGCATGCTGTATTTAAGTCTCTGGAGATCTATTGTGCTGTATAGAGACAGAGCACAGCACAGTGTTGGCAGGAGAAGGAAAGGAGGATAGAGAGAGGGGAAGGTAAGGCTCATCAGGATGGATGAAGGATAAAATGCCTGCTGCCACTTCAAATTGTTTCCTTTTCTTTTGTGGCTCCCTGAGTAAATTTGAAGTACCTAATCTTAACCTGTGGGAGCGAGGGATTCATGTGCTTTTTAAGTGAAACGAGCAAAGTGTGTCCCTGACACAACTGTGTAGAGCAGAGGACAGATAAACTAGCTAGGGGCGTTCTGTAACCCCTGTAGGCCAAATCTGATGTGGTGTATGCATGTTGAAAAGCAATCTCTGAAGAGGGACTTAAGCCAAATATCCCACCTAGTTTCTGACTATTGTAAAACCAGTGGGAGAGCCGAGGTGGAAAGTGTCCCTGGACATGGGAGAAGGTCCAGAGGCAGGAGGCCTGGCCTTCTTCCTGGGCAGGTGCCTCCTGGCCTGGCAGTGACCATTCCTCCCAGGTGAGCATTTCCCTGCTCTGGCACTGCTTCTGACCCATGGAATATGCCACAGGGGCTGCACTCTGGCAATGGTTTGTTAGGCAGCCTGTTCTTCCAGCACAAGGCTATAAAACATGGGAGGTCACAACAGGCAGCTATTTATTGCTTAATATGTCTTTAGGTGCCAGAGGGGGGATTTTTTTAAATAAAAATAGCACTGGAATGCGAGTATTGGGGATTGACTGTATTTATTTTGAACCACAATACATTCATCCGGATACCCAGACAAAGCTCCAAGAAAGTACAGTTTCCACTGTATTCTGAGCAAAATTCACTGATCACTTACCCTTGCTTGTATTGCCACTTGTTGTGAATAATTCCACTGGCTTCTATGAAACAACAAGCAGTAGTCAACCTTTAGCCCAGTACTATTTGTAGGATCAGTCTCGAAATTACTGCAGTACTAATTTTAGCTCTGAAGAACAGATGGATTGCCCCCCAAAAGAACAAACCCTGAATGAAATTTAAGCAATGCTCTGAAATCAATTTCTTTCAACATTAAAACCATTGAGGCTGATTACTATTAATTCATTAACCACAATGTCTTTCAGCTGGAAAAGCTTTTTCTTGTTGCCGACTGTAATATATTAATTTAACATGTGTGACCACTGAATATCAATTGATATTAAAAATATGGAATAGTTCATGCAAAGTCAAAATATTTTTTTGTTCTTATAAAACAGATAATTTCTATGTTAGTTTATGAAATTATGTGATTATTATTGTTCCCGTTACATTATGGAGATACTGGTCATGGTTCTGTAGTTAAGAGTAAATGGAGGTTTGTCTTGACAAAAGGTTTGTCAGGAATTCATTCTCACACTTAGAAATTTAAATTATGTAAAATCTGAGACAGGTCTACAACACCTTGTAACTGAATGAAATTCTAGCTTTTGTGAAGTCAGTATAAATTGTGGAATTAGTACCATGTCTTCAAAGGATTTGCAAAAATATTGAATGATTAATTAAAGTTTAAAAATAAGTTCTTTAAGCAAACATAGATTTTACAGAAACTTGTTGAGAGCACATCTAAGATATTGTTATGCCATCACACTAGTGTGTCACTGCTTAAGATTTGCATACTAATAACTTGAGATAAGTAAATATCATTTATGGAGAAATTCTGTGCACAGGAATGGCATAAGCAGGAGAAACAAGATTTCATGTTGATTTGTGGGCAGAACCTGTTGTGATCAAATGGATTTTGAGAAAATGTACAACTTTATGTATCTTGACCAATGCACAGGCACACAGCAAGTGTGGGCTGGTCACTCAGTAGGTTGTATAAATAAATGGTTCCTTTCTCATTCCTGACCTGTATTCTGCCTTGCCCCACGTTGTACTAAAGGAAGGAATATCATCAGGGGTATGGAGCCTATGAACCATGCAAAATTCTAACACAACAAGTGATAACCTGCCCCTACCATTCTGGACAAAATTGGTTGCTTGTAGTTAGTTAGCTGCCTATTTTTCTGCACAGATTTTTGTGTTAGGTGTTGATGTCTGTGGAAGAGTGTCTTTCAGACCTGAGGGCAGCCCTCAGACTGTTTCTACCTCCGTAATCTTCTCCAGACTTAGATGGTTGGCAGCCACCTTGGAGTGCTCCTGCCCCAGTTATATCACCAAGGGGTGGGAGGCAGAGCTCACTGCAAGGTGGTGGGGGAAAAAGAGGGATCACTCTGCAATTGCTTCTGCACCCATCTTGTTTTATGTAGTGCAATTTATCAATATACAGGACAGATGATGTAGCTTGTCTGTGTTGCCAATAAAAGGTATAATTTTCACATTCTTGATTCTTCTCTGCTGAGATTGAAGACTGTTTCTGTAAACCTTCCCTTCTTGTTAGTGAGACTCCAGCCAGTGATACAATGATACAGTCAAATGTGGATGGGTACAGCTATAGCAGTTTAACCCTGGGCAGGAAAACACTCAATCAAATCAGCATTTTGCACAGGGCTGATAAGTCTCTGGGCAACTTGAGTTCATTACAGTTATGTAAGATTTCTTAAAACATAATTAAAATTAGAGTTATAATCCCTTAAGTGTACTGCAATCCATATCTGACTTTGAGCTGCAGCAAGCAAAGCTTTGCTTGACCAGCTGTTTCTGTCCCTTGGCTGCCATGAATCTGGCATGGTGTACCAGGGAGTGTGGATAAAACATGCAGGGACAGGCCTGATCTGCCCCAGTGCTGAGGCAGGTTCTGACCACAGTATTTCTAAACCTCTTCTGTGCATACCTCACCAACGTGCACAGGCTATTAGTGGCAAAAAAAAAGGCTTCCTCACTTCAGGAGTGAAGTCAGAAATGTATTATGGAATTTTAGGGAGCAGAGTTGTAGGAATCCAAAGGGAAGAGCACCCTGAAACAAATGTATTGAAGTAGTACCCTGAAGTTTTGTCAACAAAAATAGCCCAGGAGAATGGCTGAATTGGATGTCTGTTTATTCATGATCACCACCACCAACATACATAGATGTATATATATTAGAAATGAACTTTGATTTATTTGAATACATTTAATTCACAAGGAAGCAGAAATAATTTCATTTTCAAGGCTGGATATTTAGGAACTGGTGTATGTCCAACTGATTCTACTTAGTGAGAGAGAGCCCACACTTCAGAACTGTAATGTGGATCTGGCCTTCCTTGGGAAATTCAGATCTAGGACTAGGTCTGAGAACAGTTTCTATTTTTAATTACTGCTACCAAATTAAAAATTACTCCCACAATGCAGATGAAATCCCCCATGTAAATCGTTATCAGCAGGACTCTTTAAAGCTTATGCAGACATAGGCCTTGTGCTGACCTCTGCACAGAATAAGCCTCTGTTGCTGGGCCATCTCCACAGGAATCAGTTTTATCCAGAAAGCACAGCGGAAGAGCTTCAGATTAATATTCTACATTAGGCTTTTAATATTGGGTAGCATAAAGGTCAAGTAAATAGTCTAAAAGCAACTGAAAGTTACTGCTATGAAGAAGTTACAGCTTTGTCTCATTGGTGTTGATCTTATAACAGTTTTTACCTTTTGTGGGTATATTCGAGTTACTAAATCTCGTCACTGCTGAGTTGATTCCCTGTTGTTTAATAGTGGCTCCATAAAAATTTACTAAGTTATTTAAAACTGCTTCAATTGACATTTAGGCAATTTGGGCATTGTTTTTAATGTTCAGGCAAGCCATTCTTAAGAAGTGAGCAATGCTCTTGCATATTAATTCAGCACTGAATCAACTAACTAGCAATGCATGCAATTTTGTATCGATATCTCATCTCTTTTCAGTTAATTATGCAATGTGATTAGATCATACATGTTGAATTAACACATCAGTGCATCATCTCACTACACTTGCATCTAGGAGATAACTTGATCTGGAAGCCATACAGGAAAAAAAACAATTTACCCTTCCCATACCTAAGTTCCCAGCTTGAATGTAATCAGCCCAATGCTTCATGGAAAGAGCTCAGTTTTGAGTTCTACACAGAATTTCTACTTTGAAAGATGAATTTCTAACTGAGGCATACAGGTTTTATAAAATGGTCCAAACAATCATTTGTGTAAAAACTGCACAACAAAATGACACAAAGTTCTTCCCTTTTTACTACACATTAGTCAGTTCATATTTACCATGCACTTCATTTTCTTCTCCTGACTGAGGATCCAAGTGATGAATTTCAATAAAAATAATATAGATCATTGCTCCAAGTATACCTCCCAGCAGAGGTGCAACTATAGGAACCCACCACCAATTACCAGCCCTGTAAGACAAAAACCAACATGAACTAGTGTTATTTGTTACTCTAGTGAACACCTTACTGGGTATTTGTCAGTGAACAGAGACAGTGGTGTGACACTTGCTATAGAGTAGACCTTTCTGGTTTGTAGATGGATGACCCCCCCCTCTCTGCCCTGCCCAGGCTGGGATTGAAATGCTAAGTAACAAGCACCAGGCATGTGGATCTTGGCATTGTACTTGCATCTTAGAAAATAAGGCCTTTTTACTGCATGTCTGTTTGAGGACAGAGGATAATTTCTCCCTTGTGGAAAGTGGGCATTTCATTGACTTACAATAAATACGTCTCTGTTCATTTCATTGTAATCTGGACTGGTGCTGTCACCAGATGCTTGTGAATAGGTTTTCAGGAGTAATCAAAGCAAATGTGTGTTACAAAAATGGATTCTCTCATCCATGTGCAAAATTGTTCACACCTGCAACAGTATATACAGTGTTCCTCTTGGTAAATGTAATAGATTACACTTGATTTTGAGTATATTTGCCTTAAGGCCTGTATTAAAGCACAGTGACTAAACTGGATTATCCTTCACTAGAGTGGTCAATATTCAAATTTCTTGATGTAGTATCTTATCTCTGTTTAAAATGTGTTGCCTTTCAGTAAAAGGCAAATAAGCATTTGGAAGTTGTATACACTTAAAACTTAATCTTTCTTAGAGTTGCTGTCTAGCAAGTTTATTCCACTTAAATGTTTGCCTTCACTTTGCACAATTACTAGTATTTAATTTTAAACTTGTCGAGTTACAAACATTTTTAAAGCAAGTAGTCCATCATTGCGCTGTATAAAACAATAAATAACAATATCTATATGCTTGGAAATTGGGCCGGTAGAACTGCTCTCCCTTTCCTGGAGGTCCACATACAGAGAGTAAATAACTGAGTGTAGGTTTTAGAGCAGACTCTCTTAACTGTACTGATGCATTAGGGTGTTTTGATGTGATAACATGCTGTATTAATGAAATGCGAGTCTCCAGCAAAAACTCGGTTACCTCAATTTCGTGTAGATGGAAAATGGAGTGTTTTTTTCCCCCCATAAATACAAAGGGACAAGTTGATCTGTGAGAAGAACTTTACAGGAAGCTGCAGAGGAATTTTTAAACCGTAAGGATAATTATTCAGCCCTTGGTTGTATAGATTTATGCAAAAGTGAACTTGCGGTTAAGTCACAATGCAAGAATAGTACTGGGCAAATATCAGTGCCTTATTGACTATACTGTTGTTTCTTGTTCAGAAACATCTTGGATGTGTATGTTTTAGCTTTGGAATTATTCATATTTTTGCCCTGAGGATATAAAATAACTCCTGATATTGTTCTACTGACTTTATAAATCTGTTTGTTGTTGAATCGCGAATGTCTGTTAAGCCCTTGAATTTCTAGAACAAGCATGGACTACGGTTTTATCAAGGTTAATCCGCACAACAAAGTCTAAATCAAGTACTTGATGTGTGTGTACATGGGAATGGAATGAAGCTGTTTCTTGGCAGGTTTCTCTCTTGGCTTGTTCCAGGAACTGACATGTGTCTTGTCAGCTCCCACACGACCTTCTCCAAACCATGGCCTGTATTCACAGCAGCTTCTCTCAGCTGTGCTTTAGACTCCCTTTGCTAAGGTGCTGGGTGTACAACCTTTGTAGAGGGTGCTGCCAAAACAGAAACGACATCAGGACACAGCCGACTTGGGGTTTCCAGGACACTTGGTCCTCTGTCATGGGCAGAGGAGCAAGAACTCTGTGACAAGCACAGAGAGCTTCGCTGAAGGATCCTTAGTGCCTTTATGCCCTGGCTTTACCCTAGTGCACAGCTTTGCTGCCAAGCTGGCAGCAGAACATCCAGCTCTGCCTCAGTCACGCCCAGGTGTTCTTGGCGCTGGGTGGAGCGGGAAGGCGCCGGCTGTGCGGGCGTGGGCTGGAGAGAGGCACCTGGCTAAACTGCCAACATTTCCAGGAAACTCCAGTGCGTAACCTACACGGACTGGGAGCTTTGGCCCATTTGAGACTTGCAGGCACACTTCTCACTTCTCACCAGCTGCTGCGAGACAGGGACGTAATGCTGTTTATGGGGAGCACCGCAGTAATCGGGGCTGCAGTGCTGCACTGCACAAAGAGTGCTCAATACTTCCGAGGCCGCCTTGCCATTCGAGACCCCGTGCAGACAAGAGATTAGTCTCCTGACCATTTCCAAAGTGCAGTTCAGTTTAGTCCGGGCGACTTTTCCCCGGTGCCGGCGGCCACGAGGTGTCAGCGTTACCGCGCTGAGCCCGCGCCGCTGCCGCTCGTTCCGCGGCCGAGCTCCGGAGCAGGAGAACCCGCAACCAACGGGTGAAGTATCCCAGGGCTGCCTTCAAGTGCCATCACGAAATACTGCTCTGTAGAGCCGTTTCTTGCTCTCTCTCTCATTGCTGTTTCATGCTCTATTTTACTTAACAAAACCCAGTCTGGTATTTGTACTCAAAGCTCTGACTGTTTTCTCACCATAGACAAAATTTTGCTCCGCCAAACTTTTCTTGAGCTTATCAGAACATTAAGCATGTGCTTAAGAGATTCCTGTTTGTCTACATGGTTTTAGGACAAATCGTTAGAAACACTGAGGTCTCTAAAGTCAGCAGTTGTCTCCGATGATTGGGACAGTTGCCATTTGTGCCACCTACTCTGGACAGATCGAGCAGCAGGAGCCGGCCCAGAGCTCACTGACTCATCTACAGTGTGCAAAATGGTTCTCTCTAGGGTGCTGCACCAACATCCCCTTTCCAGCTGCAGTGGATCAGAACAGCTTCTAAAGGGAGCCTTTAACCAAAACAAACCCTCTGGCACAGGCTAAGGAAACCACACCATAGCTTGTGTCCTCTGGCTTGATTATTGGGAAAAATCTCCTTTGGGTGTCTTTGTGCAAAATATAGTAACAAGAACATTTATAAAACCCCCTGCTCAGCTGCCTTCCTATCCTCTGGACAACTTCATGGTCCAGCAGAAGAGCTCCCTTACTTTGCAGTATCCTACCTGAAAACATGATAAAACCAGAATTTACTGGACCTGCAAGCACAAAGAAGGGTAGGTTGGATTTTCCCCCTCCAAGAATTAATTATCTCAATGTTCAGGGCATTTGCCTGAGAACAGTGTAGGAAGTCTTGCTCATGTGTATCTGATCTATTCCAAAGTGAGCCTTTCCTAGTGGTCCCTGGCTGCTCTGTAGGCAACATTGTACAGTTGCTGACCTGGACAGAGAGTGACTCAGTTACCCTGTGAGAAGTTTCCGTTCTCACACCAATGAAAGTTCAATGTCTCCCCAGTATTTCCTACTGCTCGGTTTGTGCTGCACTTGTCACTATGGAAGTTTCATGCTCAGGTCCCAGTTACTAGAGAGCTTAAGTACCTGTCTCAAGGTTATGAATTCCAGAAAAAAGGAAACATCCAAGGTTTAGCTGTCAGCTGTTGCTGCATCACTTAGGCTTCTCATGCACATGGAACTCCAACTGAGTATCAGGCAGTTCAGGATCCTAACTACAATCTTTCAGGCTTTTCCCATGCCTCTTCCAGCTACCTAACAAGGCTCAAATTGTTCCTAAGTCCCACCTGGATCTGTGCTATGACTAGATAAGAACATATTCCTGTTGTGTCATCCCCTTGAATTTGGTTATTACTGTAGCCTTTTACCTGAAGGCACAGAATAAGACTCTTTTCCTCAGTTTATACAACCTAGTTTATTCTGGCAATTACCAGAGATCTTGTCTCTTTTGTATGTTTGCATTCTTAAATTTCTTAGCAAGGTCTTTACAGTGGAATTGCATTCTCTTTCTGTATATAAATCCTAAAACTACATTAGGGAAGAGCCAGATTTCTTGTAGTTTTCTTAATGTAAATGAATAAGATCTTAGTTTTGGAGAGGAGGGGAGTTCAATCAGGGGAATACAGTCAGGCTTCCAAAATTTTCCAGCAATGTAACAGCCAACTTCATAATAATTCCAAGACACCATGGTTAATACCACAGCCAGCAACTACTTGTAATTACAAAGATATGAGAAGGGAGAACCCTAAGTTTGGAGTGTCACTCTGTGTGCCCTTTTTTAAAAAAAAAGTGCAGTCTAATGGTGCTGCTGAGGAGGAGAAGTTTGGAGGTAACCGGACTAGTGACCTGACCTCCTGCCAGTGGCTCACTAGAGATGTGTTACATCCCAGCCTTGGCTCTGGCCTGTGGTGTGACTGTGGGCCTGTTTTATCTATGCCTGGCTTTTTTTGTATGAGAAAAGCTTTGCTACAGCTCGCCTCAATTAGGCACATGATTTGTGTAGATGGAAATCATAATAAATACAGGTTATGTGTGCTTGGTGAAGTAGCAAAAATAAAATCTCTATTAACCAGGGCTCCCTAGTGGTCTGCAGTACTTCTGGGGATTCTTACTTGTAAATAACTAGAAAAACAAAATAAACAAAAATAAACCAAAATATCTACTTTCTGATGACAGATTACTCTTACTTCAATATCCCAAAGTGCCTCTTACACTGGATTTGTGCAAACTGTGGATTTGATGTGCAACTAATTAGCTGTGCATTTGGCCAGCCAAGAGTGTGTGCACACATGTGCTTGGGGATTTGAGAGTGTGCTCTGAAATGTGGGAAAGTGAAGGGAGCTTTCTTTCATTCACTCCTTCACTCCCAGGCAGGAAGTCAGGCTTTTAGGTTGTTGTATATTTCTGCAATAACTCAGTAGCAGTAATAGGTTAAATCAATCTGATATGTCTGTGTTTTTTACAGCACCCAATAAATATTTCCACCTAACTCTCTCCTGATTTCTTTTTTTTTTTCTGAAAGCTGCAGGACGCAAAAAGAAAACACTTATATTTTCAGTGACCTCTAAGAATCTCTAATGTTTTGGGAAGGGTCTGCTTGAAACAATGATTGATATTAGAGATAATGCATGTTTGATTTGCCCTAGGAGCAGGAAATCCTTTTTAAAGCCCAGTTCCTAGAGGATATCTGGCTGAAAGTGCATGAATAGCTGCTTCTGGTATGCAAAGAATTACCTGTATGTGTATAAAGTATGACTTGGTACCACGTTGAATCAGGATCTTACTTTCCTAGAAAAAATTTTAGCCAAGAGCATTTGACTTCATATCCAGACATACTTACGTGAATACTTCCATCCCCCATCCTGCCATGGCTGTGAAGAGCCTTGGGCCCAGATCCCTGGCTGGGTTCATGGCACAGCCACTGTTCATTCCCAAGGAGCAAGTAAGAACAATTATAAGAAGTCCTACTGCAATTGGCTCCAGGCCCTTTGGGACGCTGTTATTTCTGGTGTCAAAAAGAGCAAATATAGCCAGAAGAAGAACAGCTGTTGACATCACCTGGCCAAGGCAAAGGAAAGAATATTGAATAAATACATGCAGATTCTTTCCAATAATGAAAAGAGGGGCTATGGAAGTTCTGTGGATTGGGGTGGCTTAGAGCTGGTATTTAGATTTAGCCCACTATAAAGAATAGCAAAATTTGGAACTTGGTGCCTCTCTACTTCACAGAAATGAGAAGTTTTCACATCTGTGCTGAAAGACAAAGGCAAGAAATGTGCTGAGGACATTTGAAAAAAGAAATCTGCAACCACCTGGTGTGGAAAGAACAGAGGATTTAAAAGGCATCTCCTGTGTGATGTCTGATGCTCTGTTTCCACATTTTTTTCCTATCAATGTAACAGTTCTATTTACTCAATTTTTAGTAGTTCTGCTATGCCAATGCAATCAGTTGTATTGATAGAGAAGTGTTTTATGTGACTATAGTTTATGCTGACAAATTAGACTAAAGATGCACCTCTTTATCCAAGTATTGCATAATATCAGAAAAAAAAAAGAAATCTACAAAGTCAAGACTGAGCAGCTAAAAATTAGGAATGACCCAAATTAAGGTTACACATTTTACTGTAACATGAACTCTGTATTGCGTATGCTAATTGAGCTGATGAAGGAATTTTCTTGGAATTACTTCAATGGAAATGCAGCTCTGCTTAAATCAAATGCTTTGTAAATGTTGATTTTGCTAATAATTAACTTGATGGGAAAACAGACAAAAGCTTCAGTGATGTCAAAACGTTCAATTTCTATAATGACTTAAGTTTAAATTTTTGATTTTCAAAAATTATTTTTATTTCATCTGTTTTTAAGTCTGTTTTAAAACATCCATTGATAAAAACATCTCAGGGGAAAATCTGTTGACTCATCCAATGACCAGAACTGTATTTCTCACAAAACTTCAAAATAGTGTTTGGATTTTTTGGAAGCCAGATTGCATAATCTTTTACGTCAGGAATTCCTGTGCTCAGGCAATCCCTAGTTTTTAATACCTTACTTATGCAGTATTAATTTCATGTATCCCTGAAGAAGATGGGTAAATTGATTAGAAGTAGATAAAAAGATAAGAAACTTCATTTTTTTACTGTTGCCTAAGTGGGATAAAGGATACAGACTGGAAAAAAAGGTTTTTTCAGATTCAGTCTTTTGAAAAATAACAAATACTATAAATCCATCTGCAAAGAGAAAGTTGGAGGGGAGACTTATGGAAGCAGAGAACTCAGTTGTTTGGGGTGTGTTAAAGCTTTACTTAAGGAATTATAGGTCCACAAAATGGGCTGGATTTTGATGTAAATGGACATGACTCTACTGAAGTTTATGGAGAAACATTGATTTACGCTGAGGAAAACCTCTTACATTTATTGCATTAAAGATATGTAGAGTGCAACAATTAAGTTGATCTATGTGAAAAGAACAACTTGAAATTATCTCGCTTGTAAAATATTGCTAAAATGTAACCCCTCACTATTGAATTCTCATTGTATTTTACATAGGGACATGTGACTGAAACAGGGAGATTCAGCACACTCGTTAGACCTATGTCTTTTTTACTGCTTCATTTTACAGTTTTTAGTGTGTTTAATTTGTAGAATTAAGGTAGCACGTGCCCTTACCTGATCTGCAAATCCATTGATGAGGGACAGATATGGAGCTGGGTATGTTGCAAAGATATGTGCTGTTGCATTAGGTCCTGTGACTTCAAGTTTTCCATCGCTGAATTCCATAAGGGCGTCTACAGAAAACAGCCAGTAACTGTCTGCACTTTTCCATCAACACTAGGTTTTCTAGGAGTATAATAGATGTGATAGTTTGTGCACTTCTCATTCTCAACTGAAACTGACCTTTCAGGTCCTTTCCAACCCAAACCATCCTGCGATTCTGTGATCTGTTTTCTGGGAGCACAGTTAATAGATTTGGGATGATGGGCTCATCATACCCTCCTGTCTCTTCCCTCCTCCTGTGGTTTGTAGTACTCATTTCATATATCGCAGCTTTCAAAATGGAGCTGGTTTTCCCCTGCTCATTGCTCCAAACTCAGTGCCAAGGAGCATTTTCTGATTCTGAATACAGTTGCATTATTCTGTAAGAGGTCCTGCATTTGGCACGATGCCTCAAGAAACGTGTAGTGTCCTAATTGTGCAGTTGTGGATACCCAGCCACAGGAATTGCTGCTATTCCATTGGACAGTTGTGAAATTTTAGAAATAGGAAGACACTAAGCTAAAACACTCAAATCTCCATAGACAGACATGAATAACAAGCCATAATGCATTATTTTATTAGTGGATCCAGTGATGAGATGACACTTGTGAGTAAAGAAACAGCTCCCTGTGTCCTGAAGCAAGCAGACAAATCTATTTCTCCTTGCTCCTGTTTTTTCCTAGCCTTGCTTAAGGCCAGAACATGGGTGCAGAGAACACTTAGAATTCAGTTGTTTACTTGGATCAGGCTCTTATTTGTAGTGTCAGATTCTTTTTCTTGCATTTAACTATTAGGGTAAAAAAACCATGATGAGCTCCTATGTCTGTTTTTCTACTAGTGAGTTTTCAGTGGATCTCAATGAGTACATGAAAATCCTACAAGTTGCAGGAAGGAAAATGTAGATAAGAGGTTTGGGAATTAATAATAACAAGAGGGGGGTGAAGTACTTGAGCAGAGATAGGGACATGAGAAAATCTTGCACTCCTGAATATTGGGAAGATACCTTCAACCCCAGCCCTAAGTTTTCTGTTTTGGCTCCCTATCCTCCTGCTGCCCTTTTGGCAGAATATAGTGACTGCATCTCTAATCCATGTGCATGTTGACACACTGCTGTACTGTGGCCACAGCCCTAATCCTGGCTGTCGAGCTTGAAGAGGACTCAAATGCAGAAAGAATTCCTGTTTGGGAATCTCAGAGTTCCCAAATTCTAACATTAACCTTAAAAAACCCAAACAACTTCCCCCACCCCACCCCAAACAACAAAAACACCAAGCCCAAAATGGTCACGAAGGGTCTTAAAGATTTTTCTATGCAGAGTTACTGTGGGTACAGAGCACTGAGCAGACATGCCATCGGCCTTTCCATTTGTATTTTTTCTCTATTGCAACCTCAGCCCAGCACTGTCTATTGATATAATGGCCATAGGGGAGAGTAAAAACAGAGTTTGGGAGCAGGGGACTGAAGCAGCAGATCTGACTGAATGGATTCCTCCAGTCAGTCTGTTACTACATTTTTTTCTTTTGTGGCACACTGTGTAAAAAAAACATGCTTCAAGGATAGGAGTAATTTCTTTCTTTTCCCCCTGCTAATATGTGACCCCTTTATCACTCTACCTGGAGTTTATTGCCTTGGAGAGTCACCTCTCTAGGGTGGTCTGAGGTTTGGTCAGGAGGGACTTGATCTCATATCCTGTACCCTCAATGAACGATGTTGGTGATATGTGCCTACAGGCACTTGTAACAGGTCTTTAATGTTTCTAATTTGCTTGGAAGATGGATAGCCCTATATCCTGGCTATTAAGTAATTTAAAATCCTTACTGAGAAATACATGATCTCAGAGTATCTGATTTCCCATGAATAATTTTTCTAAATATCAGAACATTTCCTGGAGCATTAGTATTTCAGTAAATCTGTAGGATACCTGGAATGTTTGAGCCATTGTTTTTCTCTCCAAACTCTTTATGCTTCTTCCTTTCTTCTTTATGGTTATAGCTTCAGTCCAGCCATTAGCCCTGTCTGAACAAGAGTCCTCTGCCTGCTTGACACTCATTGAGAAATTGGGGCCTTAGAGACTGCCTGACCTCTGGTTTGTCCTGTGAACATGTCTAAAGGTGTACTCACCATAATAAATCCCAAAGACAGCCGCTGCTCCAACGAATGCTCCCAGGAGTTGTGCTAATATGTAAATTGGTAATTTGGTCCATTTTAATCTTCCAGTCACGCACATGGCTAATGAAACAGCTGGGTTTACATGACCACCTGAAAAATAAATCACAAAATAAGTCACGTGGATGACTCAGATGCATGAGAATAGGTGAAGGATTTGTAAAAAATGTGGGCGCTTTTGAGCACAAGACTAGTTAGTACATGATTTTCTAGATGCTATTCTGCAGTTAAATGCTGACTTCAATTAAATGGAAACTTAAAGCTGGATGAAATTAGAGAAGTGAGGGTAAAAGCCACCAAAATCCATCTTCACTCTTGAAGTTTGTGGACTGTTCTGTTTATCAGATTTCTGTCCTGCAGTCTGTAATTTGTAGACGTACAGACAACTTTTCTAGAAGCAGCCTAAATCTGCCCCATCAATTGTGATGAGAGGGTCCCTCATTCTGAACATATTCCCTCTCCTCAAGGACTTCGGCTTTTCATTTTTAGGGGAGGATTGAGGCAGCAGAACACTGATTCCGTTTCAAGACCGCATATTACAATTAAGGACTATTACTGCCTTGGTCATCTATCTTGAGGCAGATCTGGAGTATGCTGGATTTAAGTCATATTTGTGTCTCTGTCTTCAGCCTGGGGTTACTTAGAAACTCAGTTTCCATGAACACAAAATAAATAATGTTAGGACTGTCCAGCTTCGTGCTGGCTGTTGCTGAGCTATGTCTAGATGGGATCTGGGGACAGCAGTGACTAGTTCTTCATCACACGTTTTCATCAAGTTCTTGCACTCTCCAGAAAGGTCCACAATAAGGAAACTGATAAAGGAGCTGTGCTGAAACAGAGTTCTATTTCCTGGGGAACTTCCTACATTCTACATCTGAATTCATGCCTGAAAAAGATTTCAGTAACACTGGAATTCTTTGTGACAATTTTATTTTCTAAAATATATTTATTATGTCACATGATAGTCACATCCTTCAACGTTTTTATCAACATGGGAAAAAAATGTTGGATGCTTTTGGAAAACATTATTTACAAATATGTGGTTGCTACTTAAGAAATACAAATTGCGAAATAAATAGAAAGATTAAAATGTACTTCACAACAAAAATACAGCAAACCCCAAGTTTTGCAAGGACATAGGATCCATTGCTTATCTTCCAGGTAAAATATAATTTCAGATTAGATGGATATTGGAAAAAATGGCCTTTGTCTTTGGTAAAATGACTGAAAGAGCATGTCCTTTATCTGTCAGAGGTTAGTGATGGAGAAAGGACCTCTATGTACAGTTTCTGTGTTTGTTTGCCCTTCAGGTCAGTGAGTCATTATCTTATGAAATCCAGGTACCTTTGATACAAAATGAACTGACAAACACAGATAACAAGCTGGATAAAAATTTCTTTGTACCATTTCCAAAACTCTGACCTAGTAGCACCAGTCTTGGATTAATTTTGAATTCCTCACTGTGTTTCAAATTCTTCAACACAGAGCAAATATATAGATTGCACCTTATTTAACAGCCCTTCATGTGAATTTTGATTAATTGTTGTCTTATGTTCCTTACTCAAGCTGGAATGAATCATTTTCCTTTCTCTCAACACCTGATATTGTTCCCCACCTGTATATAATACAGGGTGATTTTGATGGCCAGGACAAGTCATAATAATATTAGAGATGGCTGATTAACATGAAATCTGTAAAGGAAAAGTATAGTTGAAGGCTGTCATGATGATATAGGGGAGTTAAAAGATCCTTGGTTCCTGTGCCACTGCTAGTTTCCTGGTTAAAAAAAAAATATCTGTCTTGGACAGTGTATTCCCCATCGTTTTGTAGTTGCAGTGATAATAGTCAGGAGTTTGAAATGTTATGTTGGAAAAAATAGTGTTAAATTTTCTAGATATTGAGGAAAATTAGATGGAGAAAAAGCAAAAAGGGCAATTTGCCTAAATAAAAAAAGCTCAAAGTCACCAAGCATGCAGGCTATATTTTTTTGCTACCATGAATTTAGAATTTCATAAAGAACTGATGCAAAATATTTCAGCAGTATTTAAACATGAAACTTTATGGCCAAAGAGCCATACAGAAATTGCTAACAAGTTCTATATAAGAACTGGTATTCTGAAGTGTCCACTAGTGATGATGTGCTGGATAATCACAGTCTGTTGAAATATCTGTTCCTATTCCCTCACAGAGAAAATGCACTGTGTGCAGAATCCTTTGTCATGGGAGAAACACAGGAAGCACAGTACTGCAACATCTGCAACTGCTCTGCCCTGCTGGGATTGAACTCTAATTTTCTACATAATGATGGAGATGAATATCCATTAAAGATGCAAATGTAGGACAGGTCTTCACAGGTTTGTTTTCATGATACTGCATTAGAAGAACTTGCATGCCTGCATATAAACCAAAAGCTGTAGTTTAAAGTTGTTCAGATAATAGGAATGTGCTGCTGAATTAACTTTGTGTAGTATTAATGCACAGTTCTGGTCTGTTTCAAAGACAGTTACAAGACTGCCTGTTTTGTAGAACCTTGAGCACTTTCTAATGTGAACTTGGAAACCTCCTTGTCCATGGTGCCTCTGTAAAAGGGAAGAGAAATGGCCACAGTAATTTCTGCTATAATGATTGTTTATAATCACCTAGTTATGCCTACTTTACCCCTTTAGGAAGGGTAAGAAATGCCTCTATGAGACCTGGAATACCAGGGCACCATTTGCTTTAAGAGGTCGATATAAACTCTACATGTAACACAGAGTATGGTGTCTTATCATGCTCAACACCATACTGTTACAGTCCATCATTTTCTATTTCAAAGGGAGAATTTGAATGTTAAAAGCAGTTATGTTAGTGTTTCTGATACTAGTTTGGCCAAGGCAAATGATGGAAATAGGAGAGGAAGCAGCATCCAGTATGACCCATGTATAGACACTGTTTAGTTGCCCAACTACAGGCAAAAGAGAGATTCCCGACCAATACGTGCCGAGGCAGTGTTACATCAGGGACAAAGGCACAGTGACAGTGCATTGACAGTGTATCACTCAGTGCATCTATAGTACTGAATCTTCTTGCTTTTGCTACTTTCTGTGAGTAAGGAATCAGACAGGAGCAGACTTGCTATTGCCTGTCCTTGGGCATGAAGAGATGAATTGCCCTCTGTAAGGTGAACCTTGCTCATTATACTCATTAGTGGGACATTCTGCCTTCTACATAGCTGGCCACCATTTTATCTGGTGACTGCTGGATTGCTTCTCATGGTTAACTCCTTAAACACAATGCCTGTGCTGTCCAGGATCATCCCCATTGACAGAATTTTCAGAACAACACCAAGCAGATTTCTGGTTTGCATATACCACTTTGCATAAAAGCCAGGCTTTCACACCAGAATTTGGTGGAAGATTTTGTCAAACATGAAGAATAGAAAGAACTAAGAAGAACACAAAAGATTTACTAGCAAAGCACTGACATGACTCTGCTGTAATGGTGCTTACTATTGCTGGATTCATAATTGTATATACCATGAAGAGGAAGTATTTTAACAAGGTAGCAATAAATGCACAGTAAATAAAAAAGTCACTTACCAGAAACACCCCCAGACACATACACAGCTACGGTGACTGCCATTGCAAATCCAATGGACACTGACATGGGCCCGCCATGGACTCCTCGGCTGAGCACGGCCTGTCCCACACACCCACACCCGAGTGTCTGTGTTTTGAAAGAGAAATGTAGAATCACGAGTGTGTCTGTCAAGTGTTATTGGTTAGTTTGCAACTTCTACTGCTGTCCTGGTATAGATGAAAACATTGGTGAATATTGAAGCACTGCTAGAATTTGAGATCAGTGGCATGTGTGCCATTCTTGCTTTCGCTGTAGTGCACATTTGCTTTTTGTTTTCTCTGGCTCTGTCATGAGGAAGAATATCTGCTAATAAGGACTTTTCTACCCACAGAAAACAGTTTTCAAATACAGTGATGGGATACAGATCAGAACTTGAGCCTAAACAAGATCTCACAACCTCTACAACAAAACTCTGCATCTGGAAGTGAAGAGGGAATTCATTCTGTGTGGTAAGTATTCAGTTCTAGATTGTTGTTATAAGCAATGAGAAAAATATAGTAAAAGTTAGTTCAAAAAGCTTTTAATGTTTAAACTCAGGAATGAGACCTCTTTCTGGCTATTACAATGTTTGTTATTGTTATGCTGACTTTATATCACATATTGCTCTATCAAAATATTGCCCTGGCTCTGCAGCTGAAATGGAGGTATCTGAGTAATTCACACTGGAGAATTCTAAATGGATATAATCTAGCTCCCGTTTTATGTTGGTTCCCCTCAGAATGAAGTTCAGCAACACATTTAAATATTTGCTTAATATGATGTTTATTGAGTTGTAAAGCCTCTTCTTAGCTTCAAGTATAAGTTTAGGTCCTATTTAAGTTGATAGGAAAGATATTCAAAGGTACAAAAGGCCTTTAGTTTGAGATAGACTAGCTGATCTGTTTCTGTGTCTTTAAAAGTCTGCTTTTTAAATGTATGCCTAAGTGCTGAACAAGGACACAACATTCTATGGAAGATATGATGTCTGTAGTCTGAAAACCTTTGCTTCTCTGCAGCTGTAAGTGATGTGAATCATACCATTTCTGGGATGTGACTAGGGTTATCTTGAGCAAACTTAATTGCTCATTTTCAGTTGCAAGGCAGTTGCATTCAGAACCTGCAAAGTAATGGGAAAATCTCCCCTGCCTTAGAAATAGACTGTACCAAAAAGATTGGATGGCTGAGGTTTAACAAGCAAGTCCTTCTAGAATAGATGCAATTTAAACAGGCAAAATCATACTTTTGTTTCCATTATTTCCCCAAGGGTTTTAGCTAATACTAAAATGTGACAGAAAAGCTCTCAATAAAATTACACTCTTAACCAGCTTTGTAATGCAAACGGTGTTTCTGTTATAAGTGCCCCGAGACTGTGTCATATACCCAGGTGCAGTTCTTGCCTTAAGGTCATAATCATGTAAGCAAACAAAACTTTGTCTGGTGCCAAAGTGTTACAGCTCTGGGGTTATGTAAGGGTAGGGTGGTGTTAGATAGCTGCAGTTTATTGGACTGCATAATTGGAAGTTTCAAGACACATTGCAGGCTGCAGTGAGATGCTGTGCAGTGGATGACACTGCTTAGGTTAGGTGTGCTCTCATTGCTCTGTAGCCAGCAATGCAAATTGTAAGCACAAATGCACTCACCAAAATAGCAGACACTGTAGTTCACAGCTGAAATTACATGGTTTTTCAAAAAACTTTGTGTGAGATAATTTTATTCATAATGCCTTTGTATGTTTAATATGGAAAGAACGGGTATGCTTATTAAGTTTAAGATTAGGGCATGAGTCTAGAGGAGGTGGAATTCAGCACAGATGCACTTGGTGGATCTTGGTAAACAACTGTCTGCTCATGTACAATGAGTGAACACTGAAGGCACAGTCAGTGTGTGCCCATTCAGGGGTGGGAAACTGAGAACTGAACCTGCAAATCTGAACCATGACAGTAATATTTTCTCCATTTGCTGACCTTTTAAGAAGGAGAGAAAAAAGTTTTCTCATACCTAGAGTAGCTAGGTTGGCACAACTGGAAACTATCACCTAATCATGTAATTACACAAGCAGCAATTTAATACCCCGTGAGACTTTGCTTGACTGAGTTAAGACTAACTAGATCATCAAGTTGTAACTAAATATTCTAGGCTTTTGGGCAAAGCTCAGCCAACAGTTGCACCCACAGAACTCATAGGTTGAAGAACATGGAGTTCATGGGAGTTTAATTTACAGTAGAATATAGCCAGATCTCTTTATCTTATCTTGTCTATCTTATGTTACCAAGTTTTCCTCTTAGCAGTTGTCTATAGCTTGATCTGCTTAAATTTACTGGAGTAGTTTCAGCACTGACTTTTTTGCTTACAAAGTGATTAGACTATTGTCATAAAGACATGTTTGGGTGTGGAATAGCTGTCTGCACCTTCTCTGCCAAAAAAACTTGCTTCATAGACATTAGATCCTTTTCTTTGTCTTGGATAATCAGGCAAATGTAAGGAAAGGAAAACCACTGGCCTCTAATGAGCATAAGGTCCTATTACTGCCTGGAAGCTTGCAGAACTTTATCCCGCTCATCAGAGAGACTAAAGATCATTTCACCTCCACCTGTACTATTTTCAGGATTTTTGCAAATGCTTGTAATAGCATTTTTCAGTGTAATTAGGATTTCCTGCGAGATCTGAATCTAGAATTTTAGGGAATCTATTTTTCCACGTGACCCGTAAAGCTTTAGACATCTTAAAGCAGAATGCTTATGTAAAAAAAACCCCTCCTTATCGCTCAGCCCTAGAGGTGGTGTGCATTCATAGCCAGACACTCTGTCACATTAGAGCAGCAGCCAAGTCTCCTGGATTTTAGCAGTGTGGAGAGTGACGTGAGCATTGTTGTACCTTGTACATCACCAGCTCCAAGCTCTGCTGAGTCACACACCTACAGTGGGGTGTCACAGGTGTCCCTGCAGGCAGTGTGACCTCAATGGCTGCACAACTGATGGTGCTGTGCATGAGTACAGGAACTCACTGTGTTACAAGGAATACAGAGTCAGCAGTTGCAAAAAAAAAAAAAAATTACAAGCTGTACATTTTCAATCAGAAAATGCTAGAAAAATAGTTCAGAATTTCTATTTTATTTTTTAGGACAGAATCATGCTACACCAACCACAGATAATTATGAATAATCTCCAAGGATCCATTCTCCAATTGACCATTTTCTGTAAGGCTGCCTTTGTTCAGGTAAGGCAGCAATCCTGTCCTTTTCCCACGCCATGCTCCTACCTATGTTCTCCCCCTGTTCCCCAGACAGGCATTTCCTGACAGTCCACGTCTTGTCCTGTCCCATTTTTCAGACTGGACAGGCCTGCAGTGCCACTCTGGATTCTGCCACTCGTTCCTGCACAGAGCTGTGGAGGGGCTGGGCTCTCAGTGCAGTGTTAGGCTCAAGCTCTGTGCTTGCAGTGAGTGTCTTGCTGTGCTAAAGCTGCCCATTGCAAGTCTGCAACAACAGACTGGTACTGCTGGGACACCTCACCACACAAGAGGAAACCTTGGTATTTCTCAGGGAAATCTCCATGACTTCTTCAGTCAGCCAGGCTTACCATTGCATATTTAGGCCCTTAAAAGCAGGGATACAGGCTGGAAGAGTCAAAGAATCCTTTAGGGATTGGGAAAAGTGGTAGCATTTGCCCTTCCCTGCAGGTCAGGATCTCTTTGACCAAAATTGCAGAGTTGAATGCAAACATTGCAGGGTTGTCTATGGTCTACTGTATTCTTGTGCGGTCCCCCACACAACATAAGTATTTCTATATAGCATTAGTTACTTATAAAAGTAGTAAATAAACTTTTCAGTTTAAGAGGCACTGGGTGCTAAATTGATCGTGTCCTCCTAGTGGTGTTTAATTTGGAGTGTATTTTAGAACTTGCTTTCATTTCCACCAACTTCATTTACAAAGAAAGTCTGCTTAATAATTTATCTATTGCAATTCATAATAAGGTTTTTTACAATGGATTAAAAACTCTTTTCACACAGAGACATATTTTTTGCTATGATTATATAGGGTCTTAATTCAGGTGTGGCTCCTAAGCATTCTTTCAATAAGGACAGTAATGCTAAAGCAACAAAAACAGAGACATGTTAGAGCTTCTGAAAGTCAGGGCGTTAGCTCTGCAAGAATTCAAGTTGCAGAAAACTCCTGTTCTTTCAGGCAAGAACAATCTTCATCTAGTTTAATGTTTAATATTTGCTGTCTTTTGTGAAATCAGACAGTACTTCAGCTTTTAAAGGTGAGATAAAAATTCAGTCAAGTAATTCTTAAATACTTTAAAAGCACATGGCTCTTATTTTATCATTAATGAAATGTTTTGGTGGGGTTGAGGAGGGTTTCTGTACATTACGATTTAATCAAGCTTAGAGTAATAAAAAATCACTATATCCGTTCTCCTGATAATCTCCTGGGACACAACCAATATCCTCTTGGGTTCAGATGGATTTCCCTGTATTTTTTTTCAGATTTGCTATCTAATAAATAAGGAGGTGGAAAAAACCCCAGCATTATCATTTAGTTAATTAAATAGTTCAGACATAAACCTTAAAATTATTGACATTTTGAAACTATTTTCTGGTGACAGAAAACATTACTACTTGGAGACATAAATGTAAATTTAATAAGGCTTTGGATGAATTGTGTATATAAAGCTTTTAAAACATACAAAGATCAGGTTCAAATTGCTTTGTGGGAAAAAATACTGTAACAATATTGAGGGAAAGACTATGCTGTGTTGTATAGACCAATGCCTTCACATTTTTATTATTGCTTTTGCATATGCAATAGGAGACAAATAAAACTTTGGAATCACCTGGAGAGAATGCTAAGGTCTGCATTTTCTCCTATTTTATTATTATTAATATTGCACTCTTCATCCTGAAATGCTAAATGCTTTTCTTTCCTGAATTACAGAGGGCAACTGGCTTGCGTCAGTTTTTTCAGTGAAGATTATTTTTATTTTCTTACTAGTTTTTTAGAATTTCAAGAGAGAAAGGAAATTTAATGTGATATTCAGACACAAACTTTCAGGAGTGAAACATTGCCCCTTGTATCAGGGCTACTAGAAAAAGGAAAGAAAACCTTATCTAGTAGCTTCTTGAGAAGAACCTATTCAGGTGCTGCTTCCCTCCTACATTACACATTTATTCTTGAGCTGAGATACATTTCTTTGCTTTGCTTCCTACACCAGCTGAAAAGCTTAAAATCTTTCTAACTCTTAAAATGTGTTCAGTCTGTATAACAGCACTCAGGGAGGGGTAGCATTCAGAAAGAGTGCAAGAGTGGGCCTTGCAGATTCTGAGAAAGGAGGTTTTCTGTCCTCTCCTTGGAGTATAAGGGTACATGCACCTTTCCTTTTACTCTTTCCTGCAGAAACAGAGTGGCTGGATCTCTGCTGTGCCCCCCTGGTTGGAGGGGCATGGTTGTGACTAATTAAAGTCTAAGCTATTTTCTGTTGAAAAGAAAAAAAGCTGGATGCTTTCAATAGTAAAGAAACCTTTGAGGAGTGGGCTAGAGGAACTGGGTCATGCTCGCCTTTAAACCAGACCATGGACTGGAGAGCTCACTAGAATTCAGTCTTAACCAGAATGGTTTGTTGAACTGTTGAGATCACAAAGACATAAACTCACTGCATCGCACAAACTACATTTATTATCTTTTATTCTGTTCTCCAACTGTTTATGACAGTTTTAAAAAGTTACTGCTTTTATTACTTTTTTTTTATTTGGTGAAACTTTTGAAAAAACACCCTGTAAAATCTGTGTCTGTAAAACATAAATTTAAGTTTTGCACTCACAGCTGAATGTTGAAAAGATGCAAATCTGTGAGACTCGGGGAGAGCACCTAGACCTCAGTTCTACAGATGCAAACTTTCTGATAAAAAGTGTATCTACAGAAAAAGGTCTTGGAATATTAAGTTCAACTGACTGGAACCTCTTGGTTAAACAATGAGAGCTGAGTTATGTGTTTGGGCTGATGTTGCAGAAATGAAGATAATTTTCTTTCAAAGCTTTCATGCAACACAACATCTGAGTCATCTGAAAGTTTCAAATGTCATATACTGGAAAACTTGAGTTTGGATTGAAAACAAAAGACTTCCTGCGCATTTTCAGAATTATTTGGGGTAAAAGAACAATTAGATAACCTTCCTTTCTGTTTTTTCACACTGCTAACTCTTCAGCTGAATTAAAGAATGACTTTTTAAAACGGAAATGTTGCTTAGGAAAAAAATTGATTTTGATGATAGTAAAATTATAGAAATAATACCAGTGTGCAAGAACATCTCCTTAACTTCAGCACAACTAAGGGTCTTTGTTGCCACTTTGTCTTCTGTTTGCTATGCTGACTTAATACACTGGCAGAAAGAGGAGTTTGTACATCTTCACCAGAGTCATTAGCAAAATTTACTGCCATCAAAATATATGTAAGAATGACATTAGATTACTGAGTGACATTTATTATTTATTTGTTGTACTATAGTATTGCTACTAGAGACCTTAATGTATGGATCTCTGACATAAGAGCTGCTTTTCAAAGTGCAGACATTACTAAGGCCCATGGTATTTGTAGTATTATGCAATATTTGAAAAGCTGAGTGACATATCAAAATACTAAGTATAAATAAATCTTAATAACTTCCTTTTATCTAGCTTTGACAAACTTAAGTTCACTGTCTAAGACCTAATTATACAAGAATCTGTACTCCTGGAAATTAATTGCTGATGGCAAACAGGGCAGCTGTTGGAAGCTGCTGCTATTTAATTTTATACTTTAAACAAAACTTGCTGTAATTAATTTTATCCTAAACAAAAGAGCCTCCTTTTCACAAAAATTTAGAACATGGAACCTATTTTTGTTCAAAATTTCTAAGTAGTGATTTTGTGTTAAATGTTAAACACTTACTTAAGGAGAAAAGAATCATAACTACATTTGCTCTCATGTCATAACATCGTGCAATGAGAATTCTAATGCATGTTTAAAATAAGGGATATATGCTGCCATATAGTATTGTGATCAACATACACTGGAATATAGGGTCACAGAAAGATACAGAGAAGTTGTTCAAATTTTAATCTTTTGGACTGAGCAAAAGGCGTCACTCAACTCTGCATAAAAGCAGGAGTGATAACTTATATAATGAAATGGTCAGAATATGAAAACAAGACTGAAATATTTTGGCAATCAAAAGACAAATAGCCTTCTTCCTCGTGAGTTGGACTATTTTCAGTGTGGGGTGTTATGTATTCAGTTCATGCTTGTACCCTGCATCCTCTATGCAAACACAAACATTTGCTTCAATGGAGGTTGCAAGAGGTTTCCCACCTCCATTTGGAGAGCAGGCTTATAGGAATATATATATACAGGAATATATATATATTAGGAATATATGTACTCCCTTCTTGTCTTTATATGTTGCATGAAAGCCTGTGTTCCATCTCAGCAAGGAAGCATATGCTGCTCTGGACTCAGGAGATTCTGCAGCTCCTTTCTGGGAAACTGTTCAGTAAGATGCTTTTGAGAATGAAAATGAAATACAAACTATGTTAGGTGAGCAGTAGCTGTTAAAGGAAGCCACATGGCCTATTTGGCATCTCTTTTTGGCACTGTTTCAATTCAGATATACTTAATGGCATAAGTCAGAGTAAATCCCATTTTGTTTGAAAGCAATGCAGTCAAGTTCCAAAGGATAAATATGGAGAGAAGCATGATTAAAAGCAGGGAGGCAGTTGGGATAGGTAAGTTTCAGACAGGCTCACTGAAAAGTCACATAAACCATCTGTCTGATGTAGCATGGCTTGTTGAATCTTTTGTGCTGGTACCCAGGTGTTGTCCCCCAGATTAACTCACAGCAGCCCCAGAAGGAAATGTAGTGAACAGGAGACATGGTGGAGAACAAAAAGCTCTCTGGAGAGCTCTTCTTCAGGGGAGGTCTTGGGAGCAGTCCCAGCCACAGAAGGCAGAGGCTGTCCGAGGCAGGGAAATGTGTGTGTGCACTGGCTCTCAGGATCATGGCACACATGGGTGGGTGTTCTCACAGTCTGAGATGCTTCCAGGTTCCTAGTTTAATGTCTCTCACTGAACTCTGAAGTTGGAAGCAGATGCTTTGATAAGCTGAGAGAGGGGCTCACACGGGCTATATCTGTATTATCAAGTAATATAGTGCAAGCTACAGAGAACCTGACTGAATCTCTCAGGAGGGATTACTTATCAGGAGCATCTCCAGTCTGATCCACTGCTCAGCATGTTTGCTATGATTCTGGAGTTCAGCTGCCACTTTATTTTCACCTGAAAAGGGTTTTGTCTACGTGCTGTGAGACCATGCTGCAAGGCAAACTGCAGCCTTAGGTAGGGATGACCAAGAGATGTTATCCACGCTCTGTGCCCAGTGACTTTCTCAAGGCTTGTTGTCTCAAATCTGTACAACACTGCAGGCCACACCCTTCACACCCTGAGGTGAAGGCTTGGGTTTTGCCTGATGAGTGATTTCACTTTCTAGATTTCCTGTTTGGAAAACAATGTTGCAAGGCTGAGAGTTACCAAAGAGGGTAGCTTAAGTTTGTATTACTATGTGGCCTGTGATGTCATTCTTCAGAAAAAGGAGAAGTAGGTGATTTGGAGGGACAGAATTTCATGTCGTGGACTGCCAGCAGTGCTGGGTTGGTCTCAGGTTTAGGGACAGTCAGTTAGCACTGACTGCCAGACAGAGCCTGTGGGTAACAGAAAAATTGTCTGAGCTCTGCTCCCCAGTGCAGGTGCTCCTCACAGGCTGTAAAACCCATCACAGTGACATAAAATGGCTTTCAGCAAAGATCTGAATCAACTGTGCTGTAGGCTGTGAACTCTCATCTCACTTTCACTTTGTAACAGGATTAAGACATACCCACGATCCTATTCCTGTCACCACTTTTGTATACATGGTGTCTCATTTTTACAGATTTTTGTCCTCTGACTTACCAAGGTGCCTTTTTCATTAGTTCAAATTTAAGTTAAAGGTTTAATATTTATCTCTGCTTAAAGAGAAAGTACTTACTAGCTGACAGAGTTTAAAAGCGATAGCAATAAATAACAGAAGAAAAGTCAGTTTCTTCACAAAAACCTCTTTGTACTGCTGCTAACTTGTGCAGTCTGAACACAAGTTGAGGTATCCAAGCACAGAGAAAACTGCAGTTTAATCCATGTGAGGCTCTCCTCTGCTTTAAACCAAGATTGCAACTAGAAAGGGTAAAATAGAAATGGGAAACTCAGCTTATCAACAACAATTCCGTAGCTTCATTTTCTACTATATTCATATGGTGAATATACTGGAAAATGGGATCTGGGTTTGCATTTCCTCTTAGTCTTGTGCAGCAGGACATTAAATAATAGCATTTGCAGTCTAATCTGTGGTTTAATATGTTTTCTTCACTTGCATAATTTTATTAATGGAAAGGATGATCTTGTGGCGAGGTCAGAGTACTGGAAGTCAGGTGGTGTGGGTTATGTTCAGAGTTCTGCCACAGGCTTCCTGTGCAGGCTGCTGTAATCAGGTTTGCTCATATACAAAATGAAGATAATGACATTTCCTCTCCTTACCAGGGTGTTGTGACACTTAATTCATTAATGTTTGTAAAGTGCTCTGTGTTCCTTGCTTCTAAATGTGCTCCTTACTGTAATAATGTCTTATGGACAGTATTAAATTTGAGAATAATGTTATTTTAGTGTCTGTGCACTTCTGTTGGCAGAAGTGTAGTAAAGACCATTATTTTCATGTATTTTATGAGCTACTGGAATTTTTTAGATGGCTTTCTTGAAATTTAGCTAATACAGTTACAGTTATAAAACATACTATGTCAGCACTATGCCTCTTCTTTTTTTTTTTTTTTTTTGTCCTTTTCACTATGGTGAAATATTTAGCAATAAGCAAGACTGCCTTTTTCAGACTAAAAGGAGAAAGAAAGAATTTGGCATAAATACTCTCACTACTTGACTTTTAGCTCTGCTACTGAGCCTGCTCTCTATCCTGGTGAATCACAGGGTTGAGCTCTATGTCCCAGTGCAAAATGCACAGAAAAATTGAGGAAGAAATTAAGTGAAAAAGAAATCCAGGGTTATGAAAATGGGGAGTTTTGGTATTTATCTAAATTGTAGCAGTACTACAGGACCAAGCAACTGTATAATTTATGTAGTAAAGTTAAAAACAAAACAAAAAAGAGTTAACTTACAAGATGTCCACAGGTTTGGTGATGCAACTCCAAATAAATTCACTACAAATCACGTGGCTAAATTTCTATATTGCACAGGAAAACAACTCAGCTAAATTTTTCTGAACGTGCAACACAGTATGTTTGTTCATGCAAATGGAATTTGTGCGTAGCAATGAAAGTAGAATAAACTGCTGAGTTCTTAAAAAACAGAAGAGTATTAACATTCATTGTGCATATCTGGATTTTTCAGAATGTGCTAGTGCTAATTCTGCTCCTATATGAAATCTAATGCTGATCATTAATATAATCATTAATGAGTTGTAATACATAAAGCTATCTGGTTTTTATAGCCAGTGATAATTACACCGGGTGAAGAAAGGAATTACAAACTTACCGGCAGTAGGAGCAATTCATTGAAGGCTGTGAATTGTCAGGAGCCACCACGCTCTGGTACAGTACGAGAAAAAGCGTACATGTCCCCTCACAAGCACTGTCCAACATTAGATTAGTAGGAAGAAAGGAAAGCAGCTGACACTTACTATCAATATAAAAGTTCCCAGGAACTCTGAGAGGGCTTCTTTAATCAAGCTGTTCTTCAAGGAAAATTTCTCCTTTAAACTCCTTTTGCTTTTCCGACTCATTTTGGCTTCCTCTGTTGTTCTGGTGCCCTAGTTACAAACACACACAAAATTTGTTCTGTATTCGTCGCTGCTTCAGCTGAACTTTGACACTTTTACTTAAACATTGAAATATGAGATTTCATCTTGTACGGCCAGTGAAATCATCTGACTGCAGGCATTGACAGAACCAACTCAACATGCCCTAACAATTCATCATGGGTTTGCCATTCTGTGCCTCCTCTGAGTACACTTCTATTTATACTGGTTAGATAATACCAATGAGTTCACAATGAGAACTCTTCTTTTTTCTTACTGGATGGATTAATCATTACCTTTCCTGCTACATTACTTTTTTTTTCCTAATCCTGGTAAGAATAAATAAAATATTGTTTTTATCATCCTGACCAAAAAGAAATGCAAAAAGATAAACCACAAAATAAGAAACTAAAATATAGTTGCAAATTTCTCTCTGACCTAGATTGGGACTTAAACCATGCTATTATTGGCTCTCCAAAAAGTTTTCCAGGACAAGTTGTAAAAGAGAGTGAACGCTTGGGAGAATCCTGTGCTGTATCCTGTACACAAAAGCTCCTATCTTGTCACCTCTGAGAGATTTCAGTGACTAATGAGGAATCTTACCTTGGTGCAGTGTGTTAAATTTGCATATTCACTCACAATACTCTTTTTGAACTAAATGTGTTGCTCTCTAGTGCACTTCCCTGTTTACAAAAGAGCAATGAGGCAGAATATATTAGGAACATTTAATGAAATCTGCTCCAGTCCAGTGGCTTCCTATAATGCAGTACAAGCGAGGCACTGAGTGACTCTATATCTCCAATACATTTAGCTTAAAAGTGCATAGGTGGTACAATATGAAGCATTATAATATTATTTTCCATGGTCTTAAGACACGAAGGTGCTGAATATCTCAAAGAATTTGGCCTCCTAAAGAGAAATATTACACTTTTATCTCTTAAGCATCTTGAATAGTTTCATCAGGTGTGATACTGACTTGACACTATCTGGTTGATTTAGAAGTATTTTCTGTCCTTTGACTTGGCACCAAAACCTTAGCCCAGTTCTGAGAGATCATTTTGGCATGTGTTGTAGATGCTCAGTGTCTTGGTTTGTTTCTGTCCTAAACAGGGGCAGAGTTTTACAGGGTTGGGTAAATGGGCCAGTGCGCTTCCCTGCCTCCAGGGGATGGACCTGATGCATGTTCCCGGCAGAGGGAACACCACCACCACCAGTTTCATCCCTTAACCACCCAGTTCACCCAATTTTAATCCTTAACTGCTTTTCCGTGTCCTTTTACTCACCTTTCTCTGCCTCTGCATCCAAACACGGCTCTGCCTTTAGCTGTTTCAGCAAACACCGGCCTGTGGAGCCGCACGCAGCTGGTGACTCAGGAGGTGACTCCTGTGTGGTGCACCCCGTGCTCTGCTGCAGGTCCTGCCCGGGGCACAGACAGCCGGGGCCGGACTCTGAAACAGCCTGTGCGTGCCGCTTGGAAAACCTTTACCCCACACCCTTGAGAAACAAAGGTATTATTCAGGAGCTTAATTATCACAGCAGGCTAAAGTATATGTTTGTTACGTCTTTGAGAGAAGACTCTCAGAATTACAGACACAGCAGAACTGAGGGAGGATGCCAGGGAGGGCATTCATTACAGCAGAAAAGAGGTAAACCACCTCCTCTCTTCCAGGAAAATGGTAAATAAATAAATAAATACATTGTTGAAAGGAATTTTTAGTTATCTGTCTATAGCACTTCTTTCTTTTATGAAGATGCAAGTGTCACAAAGAAATATGGAGATACCTCTGATTTAGTCTCATAAGAGGAGTTAAGACATTAAGGCTATTTTTCAACTCACAGAAGTGCAATAACACATCAGAGACAGAAATTCCTACTCATTGTCCAGATAATGTTGCCTTCCTAATAGCACTTTTCTGTCTTTACAGGGTGAAGAACAGGCAAAAATACAGGTATTTCACAATTGCTTTCTTCAGATTTTCTTTAACTCATTATAGAAATCACACGATTTAACTCCATTAATAAGAACTAAGAGGCTAATTTAGTTCTCAGCTCCATAAGGAGATTCAAACAGATGCTCTAGGCAAGTATTGAAGATCAAGAGTACACAAAGGATGATAGATCTCCTGGTAAATCTTTCCAGCTTTTGACAGCTGGCGATTTAAAGTTATTGCCACACTTCTCAAAGAGCAAAGGGGGCAGCACAGAACACTTGAATGAAGTTTCTCCTTTTATTGTATTCAGAAAGAGATTCCAAATCCATCTCCCAAATCTAAAAAATATGTATGTAACATTGCAAGAAAGAAAAGTAAAATGTAAAGATAAACACCATGAAAACTTGGACCTCAGCTGCTAACCCATTTGATTAATCCTCTCTTTTGCTGTCTTTTAGTGGTGTGCAAAGGACCACCTGATTGAACAATGGAAAGAAAATGCTGTGTGATAACTGTTTTCTGCTGACTTCTCTCGCCTGGGCCTTGCTCCCAGAATCATAATGGTAAGGAGACTGCTGGTGCCACCCTTAGATATAGACAACCATGTTGTCTGAGGGAAGAAACTGCAGACATCCTCCAAAAATGGAAGTTATATATAAGTAAGGAGCATATATAAAAAATGTAGAACCATGAGAGATCCCACCAAAATGATTTTAAGGTTTTCCCTAGAATGTGGAAGTAATAATGTAAATGTTCTCCAATTCCATTACCAAAGGAGCCCTGCAAGAGAGTAAGTAAAGCTATAGAGGATTGAAGTAGCACTCAAGGTGACTAACTCCACAGCTAAAAGAACTACTTGCCTTGCTAAAGAACCAAGCATTAGGTGGGCTAAATGTGATGAACTGTCCTAAAATAAATTGTTAGTGGGAAATACTTTGAGAGAAATTGTAATTTAAAGAGTAACTAATTGCTGTGCAGATTTTCCACCAAGGGATTAAAACGTTCAGCTTCTCACCAGAAGTACAGCCACTGCTAGTGCAAGTGGGTTGTGTCTGACTGAACCTGATCCTAATGCCAGCAAAACAGAACCTAGGAAATATACCAATGATCCACTGGTCTTTTAACAGAGTCCTCCAAAGGTGGTAATGGGAACTACAAAACTGTCAATGTGACTTCTCTGCCAGGAAAATTAGATGAACTGCTGTAAAAAAATAAAATCAATAGACACACAGATAAAGCTGATGCTCTGTAGAAGCATCAAATGGATTCTGTTAAGGGAGGTTATGCCTCACAAATATATTTGCTTCTTTAAGGACATCAAAAAGCACATTGATATTATTTTTCATGCTTGAATGTGTGATTAGTGTAACCTTAGATTGCAAGACTAAGACTCTTGGGACCCTTACCCCCAAGGCAGTCTGGACTGAACTATTTCTTCTTTTCACCTGGATTCAAGCAGAGCAGGAATTCACATGGTATATATAACCTAACCATTTTTATAGTAATCTTCACTCCTATAGAAATAGCAAAGTAGAGAATAATACACATAGCTCCCACAGTTTAAATCCCATGGGTAACAGTATACACTGTACTGAATTTTTAATAGCACATTATTCAGAGTATCACATAAATTGTTATTACTGATGTAATAAAACCTAAACCAACACAGCTGGAGAGACCAAGGCTATAAATACACCATATATTTTTTTTGTATTGTAATAGTACAGGCCAAATTATTTTAAAGTCTGCTGATTTTAGTTGAATTAGACAAACTCTGAATGCGTACCTCTACTATAACTCGTGTCCCTGGTCAAACTCCTCTGCCTAGTTTGTATTTCAATTTTCACATAGAAACTGCTGCATGGTCCTTAAAGGACATTCTCTGTTTTAGGGATTGATCCTTCTCTTGGGGAGCTCCAAGAAAAAAAATCCAGGTGAGAAAGATTTGAACACCCTGTAATTCAGCATTCTAAGATTTTGAGTACACATACACCCTCTTTCTTTAGCCCTTGTGTTTTTTGATCACCCCTCTGTCTCTGCTGTAGTCCCTGGTGAAAAAGTACTCAAGGGGTGGAATACTTGCAACGTGCAGCTCACGTTTATCTAAGCCCACCTTGTAGGAGGGTCGGGGCACACAAGGGGATCACCTTGGGAATTTGTTCTTTTTACTCTGTTTCTGTGATCCTAGTGTCAAACATTTCAGTCCAGATCATGAATATGAAATCAAAACCACAGCACATATGTGTGTTTTAAGCCTTTTGCTACTAATCTTTAAGGCCTGATTGAAAAGTTATCGAAGTCTGCTGTTGCCGACCCTGATTTCAGAGAGAATTAAATTGAATTTTCTCTAAAGCACAACTCAAGACTTTGCTTTGTTTCTGACTGTCTGGGCACAACATCAGGCCTCAGTCCATAACTGATGTTACTACACATACATATGTTATGTATAGCTATATAACTGAGCCAGTTTAATCTCTGTGATAGCCATGCTGGCACAGTGAGGCACAGATAACATTCCACTCCAAAGGGCTCTGTGACAGGGCTGTCAGTGCTGGCACCACGGGGAAGTGTTGGGGCAATGCTGTACAGATGGTTCTGTGCACCACTGTTATCTGCTGCACTAGGCTGTGCTGCAAATGGCTCTAGGGTGAGCTTATCTGGTAGGTTACAGTATGGGCAAGTTGTACTTCCTGAATGCATCTGGAAAAGGACGGTTTCAGTATAACAAGAATTTTGCTTTTAAAGGATAGGTCAATTTAGTACAGACAAAGGCTTTGTTGCAGCTAATTCCCTGCTCTTTTTTTTTTCCTGGATATTCCCTTCCTTTGAATAGCTTTGCTACTAAAAACAAAAGATATCTTGGCAAATATATCTATGCAACATGAAGAAAATCTCAAAGTATATCCAGTGGGCTTTGCAGAGTTTTCTTAACCTGAATGGGAAACATTATCAAAAGTTTTCATCTTTCTACAGGGCACAGATTCCCTATAGCATAAGACACCCTGAGACTTACTAAGGCCACCTGTAGGTTGTGAAGAGCAGGAGATCTGAGCCTACCTGACTGATAAAAGAAATATAACATGAAAGCCAAAGATAATGACTGATTTGACTCTACTGACACACAAAAGGAAAGTTGCGTGTTTGGCAAATAGATGGAGCTAATTAGGACAGTGGACTCATGGCTCTGAAACTCAATTTTCATCAGGAAAGTGACACCGTTTCCTACATCTGACTCACCAACACACCCACCTTCACCTGTCTCCCACTCTAGTGCCCTCCAAAGATGCCATCCAGCCACAATCTGACACTGTTGGAGAGTTATATTCTGTAAGAGCTGCTGTTCCTGCTGCTTTGTCCCCTCTCTCCCACGACAAGTGTTTGTTTTGCCTCAATTCTGCACTCATCTCTTGCCCCTTAGTAGGTGAGCTGCCAGTCTGGCTGTTTTTCATTCTTTTAGTTCCATTTCATTAAGAATTATTCACATTTGAACTTTCAATTCCTTTGTCTTTACAGAAACATAACTTTGGATTCTGGGATTCCTTTTACATATTAAATATTAGCAATATAGATGATAAATTTTTCTCAGGCTTCTTTATAAAAATATTAGATTGCCAGGCCCAGTTCCTTTGAAACTCCACAATCAAGACTTTTTAATATAAAAAAAGTGTTTTGAGGTTCATAGTTGACCCTTTTATAGTGTGCACTTGAGAGCAGGCCCAGCAGCAATCTTTTGTTACTTCTATGCAGTATCTATGTTCATTAAGGTAATGAAGCTATTAATTGAATATGTAAGTTCAGGTAATTAAATATAAGACTTATTTCTTTAGTTTAAAGGGTAATAATAAAAAATTTAAACTTACAAGCTAGATCACACATTTAGTGATGATGAATGTGATCTGGAAAGTGCAATACTCCAATATGAATTAGTTAATTGCATCCATTCATTAGGTGATATACATTAGCAGAAGGTCAATCCATTTGAGGCTTGATGTGTTTTACAAATAATAAATTCAAACAGGTAAATTGAAGAGAAATTCAAAATAGAAAGGTTTTTTATATATTTAAATTCAGAATAAAATCCCTACAGCCAGGAGCATATTCCCTATAACCTCACACTTAGCAGCACGTTTTTCACAGCTCTCTCCTGTGGTCACTCCAGAACCAGCACAGTGCCCCAGTGAGGGATGTGACACTTCAGCTGCTGCCTTAAACTGTAATAATTTTTGAAACGGGCCCAGTTATAAAGGAGTCAAATACTGAGTCTTTTCAAGAGTTTTCTGCATTATCACTCTCTCTGAACTATTTGTAGCTTACTTAAATCCTTAAATCCAGGTTTCAGTTTTGGACCTAATTTAGCATAAATTTACCAACAGTTGGTAAATTTACCAGCTGTATCAGGTGACTGTTGCTTGAACAAATTATTCTACCCTTTAGGCCTCTTCCTTTGGCAAATTTTGTGAATTTACCAGTACTTAACAGTTCTACTGTGCATGTAATGGCTAATATCACATGTAATAAAACTGATCTGTTTGACTTATTTTAAGAAAAATTATCCATTTAACTCATTTTTAGTAAAAAAAGTTAAATCAAGTTTTCCACATTAACCATTTCTGGATTTTCAGTAACAAAATTGTTGTTCTTGACATCAGCATTTATGTTAATTTCACATTAAAGATAATGTAGAAATAAGGAAAGTAAAAGTAGATTTTATTCTGTTTCTTTATAACTTACAATACATCCAGACTAATTTCTAAACAATTATTAATAAGATTTATAACATTAAAACAATTGATTCACTGGGATATTTGAAAAAATTTTGAAATAATATTTTATAGGATCATCACAGTACTGTGGGTGTTGCTTCCCAGATAATATTGCTTATGTGTATAACAATACCTTTTTACCTTATTTGTATAAAAGATATTTGTCTGGAGCAAAGACTGATACCATCCTGCACACAGCTCAAGGGTCATAATTCTTAAAGAGGTTTCCAACAGTGAGCCTCTTTGGGTGGTCAGGCATAGAGACATTTAGAGAATTGATTCAATTAACCTAGAGGAAAAAAGTGCTATAATGTGTGATTTATGTTTGCAGATAAATTAAAATACAAGTATCTCCTGAAGAGCATTTGCTGCCATCATGGCCCGTAATGAAAATAGCAGGCAATTAAAATAGGACACCTGAGGCTGAAGCTTTTACTGTATATATCAGGAATTGAAGTTCGGATTTCCTAAGTGGAAGTCTGAGCTGAAAAATAACTTAGCGGAAGTTTCTTTTTGATCCATATTTTTCTTCCAAAAAGTGATTTCTAAAGCACACAAGAAATAGGAAGGGACATTTACTGAAGCAGAAGACAAAGAGCAGAGAGGAGTAAGCTCTCTCAATCAATACTGAATGAGGAACAAGGGATATCTTTGCTAAATGGTAGTGGGACAGAGGAGAGAAAATGTATATAAAAGAACTTATTGAATTGTCATAATGAATGTCAAGCGGGTTGTATTGAAATAATTTTGGGGTAGATTTTGCAGTTTATCTTGAAAAAAATCATTGGACATGTCTGATAGAATGACGTGATTAAGTTCCTTCATGTGTGTGACAGTGCTCAGAGTCTGAAGCTCACTATGGGGTATAAGAAACAGTCACAGATTGGATGCAGCAAGAACAAAGAGCTCTTGGTTGGAGTGTTGTTGGAGTTTCTGTATCCACTGCCCATTTCGGTGGTGTGTCTGTATGGGCTTTGACACAGCTACTCTGCCCAAAAGAGGTATTTGAGATACAAATAGTTTCACCCAAACCTCTAGTCTTATAACTTCCTTTAGACAACAGGGACACAATAGTGTAGAGCAGAAAAATATCAGTACTCAGACTGAGAAACCCCCAAATGTCTTAATTACATCTGTATTGTCTTCCACATTGCAGCTCTGTCTTTTGCACCTTCTCTGGCTACCACAGGTTCTGTTCCCATCAGATGGTGTTTGTATAAGCCAATTCTATGTCCTTGTCTATAAACAACACCAGCTGCTGGGGGTGGGTGGAGAAATTGAGACTTCTAAATGAAACACAGGTATATCTTCAAATTACACATTCAGATTGCTCTAAATAGAAAAATAAAACCCTTCAGAAATGATGCTGATGTTGGCTAGCCTTAATTCCAACACTGAAGCAAGAAACAGAGTCACTTGGTTCTTCATTTTTTTTGACAGCCATTTCTTCACGAAGTGTGAAGGCTTTGTCATTGCAATCTGAAACAGAGCATATTTGTTTCCTGATTTGCTGTCTAAGTAGAAGTTTAATTAAAACTCATTCATGTGAGAGAAAATAAGCCAGTCTGACTTAATTGCCAGTTGATTTAGTATTGTAAATTCACCAAAAAACCCAAACAAACCAGAAACTACAGGACTGCAATAAGTGGTTTCTCTGCTGTGCAGAGGTGTTTAGGTGCCAAAGAACTTGGGCTGAAACTGGAGTTTTCTTTATCTTCTTGACAATTTTTAGACTCACTTCTTTAATTTCACAAATTAATTTGTTTCCGTCTGTACTCATTGTTATTACTGAATCATTGTCCTAATGTCCAAGGCAATTTGAAGCCATGACTCAATTTGCTATCATAAAGTAGCCAGTGCAGTGCTGAACCATGGGAACAGCTCAGCCTGTGTGTCCACAACAGCCCTACACACCTCCCTCCTAATCGTGTCCAGCAGAGCTCCCGCGGCACGGGGTGAGAGCCCACTTGTGGCTGGGCACTGAGGCTCTCGTGTTGACTCCCCAGGTGGTGGAAGAGGAACTCGGTCGGTCACTTGCCGTCGGGAAAAGCAACAGGACACGCCTGCCATGTTGTTGCGGGACTCCCTCCGGAGGGCGGCTGTAGACCAGGAGCCTGTGCCGTGGTGAGTGCAGTGCCATTCTCCACCTGGGAATGCACAGGAGCTGTAGGTAGCGGTCTAAAGGTGGTTGGCTCCGAGGGCTTTTGCAAATTGTGTTGCTTTTAGATTTAAGAAGAGTGTGGTTTGCACAACAAGTAGTTGACGAAGGTCGCTTAAACAGCTCCAGATTATGTGGGTGTGAACTGCATCTCCATATGCACTGGAATCCCTTCCCACCAAAACCTCCTCAATTTCATTGATTTAATAATGAAACTGTTATACAGTTTCCTCTTTCCTGAAACTTGTTTAAATGTATTCCTTTCTCAAAGGAGCACATCCCCACTCTGATTTATTTTAAAATGGCTTTTAGAAGGTGTCATCCTTGTGATGAAGTGTTAGGTCTGTGTTGCCAGTGTGCCATTAAAAATTGAATTTCTGACGTTTAAATGTCTCACTCATCCCAAGTGTCACAGTTTGACAGCTCTGCATGTCACATTATAGCACAGTATTATGGATTCATTTCCTCTGTCAGGTCAAAAAAAAAAAAAAAAAAAAGCTAAAAATGAGAGAAAGCAAAATCTGCACTCTCCTTCATTATTGAGATGGAAATTTACAGAAATATGCCTATTAACCCTGAAAAAACTTAACTGACACTCTATGTCTTGTGCTGCCTGTCTGTGCAAAAGCAGCCTTTATCCCATGAGAAAGTACAAACATTAAGAGCACACTGGGGCAACCTTTTCAATTGTCTGCAAACTTCTCAAAGATGGAGCAAGGAATATAAAGGAAATCAACAAACAGATATTGTAACAAAATCAAAACATGGCCAGATCCCGTTGTTTATTCTTGACTAGGTCAATGAACAGGTCACATGGTATATTTCTTGTTGCTTTGTTTTGCCAACTTTAGACAGCTGTAGCTTTGGTGTCCTTTCTCTGTTTATCTATCTGCAATGTGATAACTTCAAAACATGACATCTGATCGGGTTCAAAATGTTGGGAGTGTTTGCATCAGTAAGCAGAACTTTATTGATTTTGCCTGAAGTAACAAAAATGGCCTGGGCTTCCTATGCTTTCTGCCTGGAAGATTTGACCAGAGAGTGTGTAGGGCTTTGACCATCAATTTCTGATGCCTGTCAGCTCAGTCAAGGTTACAAGCTCAAGCCATCCACCAGGTTAGGCCAGATGTGCACGGCACAGGCACTGCCTGCTGCCTACGGGTGGATTTGAGATGGTGAGTGCTGGATCTGGCTTCATTTGGCTACTGACTTCTCAACAGTCTTCTGTACGGCGTGGCCTCCCACTAAGAGGGTCTCCCCCAAAATAATAGCTGGTACAAGGTGCCTGTTGCTTGAACAAATTATCCTGCCCTCTAAGTCTCTTCGTTTTGCAAACTTGAGGAAGCTGGGCTGCAGGGCTTGCCCTGGCTATAAGCACCTGCTCCTCCTGGTCGCTTTCTTTCCGGAGAGGGATTTGGAAACAGAAACGCACGAGTCTCAAGCCCTCGGGCTTCCACCCGGGCTGTCCAGTGCTGCCGCAGCAGCAACAGTGCCCGCGGCCAAGGGAAGGGCTGCAGGGGCAATGTCCCCAGCGCTGGAGGACGGGGGCAGTGTTGTGGTGGAAGGAGGAAAGGCAGGAGTGCAGCCCACGACCGGGGGGAGAAGGGTGGGACGTGGCGAGGAGAAGCGAGGAAGGGCGTCCAGCGCTTTCCCGGGACAACCGGGACGCGGTGCCCGCGGCCGGCAGGGGGCAGCCGGCGGCCGGGG
>WEIV01026933.1:134761-147227 GCA_013390005.1 Calyptomena viridis
GAGGAGGCGAAGGGGAAACACGAGAGTCTCGGTGACCCCCGTGCCCGGTTCCCCAGTGCCGCTCCTCGGGAGGGAGCTCCGTCCTCCTGCGGGGTGACGGGAATCCCCGGCGCCCGGGACGGGACGCGGGTCGGGGGGGCCCGGCGGAGGCTGCGCCGCGAGTGAGCGGGGCTGTGCCGCTGTCGCCCTAGGTAGGATGGACCTGCCCCCCTGCCTCTGCCCCCATGTCCAATAAGAAGAGACCCGGCTTGACACCTGCCTATATACAGAGGAGGAGAGCAACATCTTCAGCGCTGGGCTCTGGAGGGGGGGGGACCAACCCAAAACACAACACAACATCAGGTCAGAGCGGGGGGCTCGGTGGTATTATAAAACCCCCCCCAAGACTATGACTTCCAGTAAAATTGAGATGCCAGGGGAGGTGAAGGCAGATCCAGCAGCTCTGATGGCATCTCTGCATCTGCTGCCTTCTCCCACTCTCAACCTTGAAATCAAATACACCAAGGTAAGTTGTGTTCGTTTGTTCTGGCAGAGAAATTCATGGTTTTCCCTCCAAAGGAGGGATTTTGCTTAAAATCAGTTTCATTCTGCCCTACCCAACTTGAGCGTAGAGATAAAAAAACTGCTAAAAGACTGCCTTGATTCTATAATAAAGGAAACAAACAGATCTTTTAGTCCTATAATCATCTGAAAAACCACAGGATAATTGAAAAGCAAATTAGGTCTGCTGGGACTGGCTTTGCCACTTCTCTTTAAATGTAGTATTTTCTACAAAGCTGTTGGGTTTATTTTCAGTGCAAAATCAGTAGTTCTCGAATATGTTTCAGTTGCTTTTGATTTTCTTCAGAGGACATTACTATACATACCTGTGTATCCCAAATCAGAAAATAAAATTGCTTTCTTTCTTGAATTACCCTGTGTTCTCAAGGGACTCTTCTACAATTCCTGGAGGACTCCTAACACTACCAGGTTGTTACAGCACTGGAACAGGTCTCTACTAACTTCCGTGATACTTGAATACACTCTTGAACAATATTGCAAGAGGGCATATTTTTCCTACTAACCTTGAAGACTAATTTTCATAAAGAGAGGGTTAGGGTCAATGTAGAAAAATCTGCTGGTTTTCTGTTGTGTATTATGAGACTAAATTGGTTCTGTCAATTAAAATGGGCTTTAAGAACAGTCATTTGTTTGTAAATGCAATTTAAATTTTTAAATTCGTTTACATGTTTTTAATATTTGCATCTTTAGTATCTTTAAAGAACGTTTTCATTTTGGTTGGAGAAGTTTCAAATCTATTGTATAAACAGATTACAATGTGTCAGACTTTGTTTCTAATTACCAAGCAACTTAATAGGAAAATAAGCACATCAGCACTGGAAAAAGGTGATAACATTTTTATCTACTGGAAATACAACTTCAGGAGCTTTAAAGCTGATAGGAGACTCATTTTGGCTGATGCAGTGTAATTTTTTCCTTCATATCTTCCCTTTCAAAGCTTTTCATCTTTTCTCTTTTTTTAGCGGGTGCCAAAACTAATTTGTCCTCTAATTTGTTACAGCAACTCCATGTTCTAGAAGAATGTTTCAGAGGAAAGTCAGCTATTTTAGATTTCATTACATTTTAATGCAAACTGCAATATGCAAATTAAAATGCATATGGTTTCTTGCACATAATTTCTTCTAAAATAGTTTAAATAACTAAGAAATGCAGTTATCGGATGTCGTGTAGTGTTACACTTTGGGAGCAATCAAACTGTGCAAATAGTATTTGGCAGGAATTTTGTTTCAGTGTAAACTGTGCTTCAGGAGTGTTCAGTGGGAAATACTTGGTGATACCACAGCCAGTTTGCATAATAGATGTACTTGCATTTCTGTGCTCTAAAACTGGAGAATTGGTTCTAAAAATCTTTGAAAAATACAGCAGTCATCAGCAATCACAGCTTGCTGTCTGTGGGAACGTAAGCTGGATAGTGACCTTTAATAAATCAGAATACATGGTGCCATCATCTCTGATGCACGATGTTACACATTTTATACAAATGAACAATTAAAACAAAGTTGTTTCATTTCAATATTAAGCCAAAAACAACAGCAACGTGTTTCTTCTAAGCTCAGTTTTGAGATATTGGGTAACTCCTGGTTGCTTTTGAGAAAAATTTGGTTTAGGACAGGTATGAAATGTTTCACTTGGCACATCCTCTGTCTCTGTTTTTCTGTCTGTCTCGTTCCTTCCTCCTTTTTCTCTTTCTCTGCAGGAAATTCAAGTGATTTATAGATAATTGGAGTCTTCAGCTTGGAGTCTTGTCTTGTGCAGGACTTTTATCCAGGATCCACTTTCCCACCTATTACAAAGAAAAACAATCAAAAATGAAATAATGGATTGTAACTTGATTCTTTCTTTTGAGGGAGTGGTCACTTCATGTCCTAAATGACAAACAACTTCCATAAACAATAAATAACATTAGACTAAAGCACTTTGGCAAGAAAAAAAAAGAAAACAACAACCCCAAACCTTGTAAAATCAGACATCTGTAAGCATTCCTAGCAGCTTCTCTCCTGCTAGTTAGCTGAGAATTTTAAATACACAACCAGAACACAGAATTCTTGAACTCTTTATTGCAGCTGTCTATGAATGTAAAATCTTAACCATTTGGGAGTTTATTCTTTATGAACAATAGAGGTACTGGTGAACATTTAAACTAAGTGAAATGATTTTAAGATGTTTCACCAATTAAATTCTATTTCTGGAATTCTAAAGTTAGTAAACAGACTGTTTTCTTAGGATAGAACATGTTAAAATTCCAGGATTCCCTAAGTGAAATTTGTTAGAGATCTGTAATATGTACTGAGAAAAAAATCATTATTCATTAATCTTTGAAAAACTGCATTACCCTTGTGGTTGCTATGAAAGCTCCTTCCAAGAACACAGATAAAACAAATACTACCTGAGTAATTTCCAATTATTGTATTATTTAGCAGAATTATTGAAACTTGTGAAATATTACTCGAGTAGGTTTATTGAAGTGAGCATACAGTTTTCTGCTAAGTCTTTCTGATCTGTACACCTGACAGAGCACACAAAATAGGTTTTCACAGGTCAGATAAAATATGTTTAGTGATGAAAATAAACAATGCCTTGTTTTTATTTAAGATGTGCAGCAGTAGCTATTCCAATACTGACTTCAGCATTGGAAGTCAGCCCATGCTGCTTTGAGAAAATAGTCATTAGAAATATTTTTTTCTCCGGTTCTTTCAATACCTTGGCACGGTCTGTGAAAAATAAAGTGTTGTAGATGTGCATAATAAGAACTGGTGAGCAGGATGTGAACCAGACATGCAGGTGAGTGTGCAAGCACACAGGGTTAGGTTTTTATGATGACTGGCAAGTACTGCTATATGCAGGATTATCTCTTTTCACTGTGATGACTCTTTTAACTCCTTACTTCTTCACATTAACATTTGAAGGAGAGGTTGCATGTGCAGAATAGGGCATTTTGGAGTATTGCATGGAATTATGTTGTTCTACAGCCCCGTGGCACAGGGCCCTCCTCAGACTTGTCAGGAGCGTGTTGGCTGCGCTGTGCTCCATATGGAAGGGGGCACACAGGTAGGAAGGGGATCCAGCCCTCCTCCTGGCAACAAGTCACACTTCTGCAAAAGTCAGCTTTATGCCAGAAACTCTTCCAGGAATATCAGATGTGTGAGATAAGCAGTAGCGTGACGGCCGGTAAGGACATGGTACTGGCATGTTCTGCACAGGAACACTCCTGAGAACATGACAGCTCCTGAGGGTGATCAGAGGTCCTCAGCATAGTATTATACTGATGCCTCCCTCTTTCATACTTCTACAAAACTCCATTTTCCCTCCTGAAACTGCCTCCCAGGTATCTGACAGTAGATATGGAATCAGCCCAGTGGGTTAAGCCCTTTGCAGCATTTCCCTCCCGCTGTCTCTATTTGAGGGACTCAAGGTGTTTCTACAGGATGTGGCTGTCCTTCCTTTGTTATGGCATAATCACATGGCTTTACAAAGTATTTTCACTGTGGTTTTAGTAAGTCATATTGACTTTTTAAAGACAGCTTGGTACAGAATGAGGACCCCAGGGCTCTGTCCTGCCCCAGCTCCGTCGCTACATCAGGTAGCTGAGTGAGCAAATGTTCTCAGTTTGCATCATGTTGAGGACACTAATCCAGATGGACGTTTTAAGTTTTGTTTCTTGCTCACCAACTGATTTAAGTCTGAGAAAGAGCTGAACAACTTCAACATAAGGAAAAGCTGAAGAATTGTGGGTTTGAGACCATTTTTAAAGAGGCTCTAAAGGGATGAAATTACAGTGCAGTGGCAGTGAAGAGGTACATGAAACGTTTCCATATGAACAGCCTATGAATTAGCCAATAATCATGTTTTCTTTGTCTTGTGTAAAAGGATTTGCCTCTACCCTCGCACCATAGGCTAAAATCCACCCAGTTTCTACAGACACACCAGGTAAACCCAGCACTGCAACAGAAGACTGTATACAGGAGATGGTACCAAGTGTAGGCAAACTGATTCTGGGTAGATAAAGACTAACAAATGCATTTCAAATTCTCATATGATAAGCATCTGGGTTTGAAGTATTTTATTATTAAGTTCTAGTATTTTCATTACCATTGTGCTTTCTTGGCATTACCCTTTTCATCAAAATTTCCAGCACGTGTTTTCCAGATAAACTTCTAGACTCACAGTAAGATAGGAGGCAGAAAATCTATTTTATTTAGAATAATATGCAGAATCTTTGTCATTTTTTGAACAGAAGACAAGCTTTGGCAAAACTCAGGTAACTGATGAATACATACATTTTCCCACTTGTCTTTCCCTGAATGAGCTACTTTAATGTCAGATTCAGCAAGCGATGCTTGAAAAAACCAGCTTGCCTTTTGGGTCAGGTAGGTGAGCACAGCCCTGTTACAGAAGATGGGGCACAGACTATTAGAGATGTTTGCATGGAGAGCAGACAAACACGAGAACTACTCTTCCCCTTTGTGGAACAATTCAGTATCTGATGCTGACATTAGATACGTCCCTCTGTATCATCATATGTATTTAGTATATAAACTATTCAGATTTATTGTTGTTTAAATCTACAGTTTGAATTCTCTTCTAGCGTATTCATACTTTATGTTTAGTATTACAATCCATCAACTCATATAGCAATTGTAAACTGTTTATGCACTTCTTTCCAATTAGCAGCCTGAACATAGGATTCTTTCTTTCTTTCCTCCCAAACCTTTAAGGTCTTCTACATAAACCAAATTTACCCAAGTTTTGCATGAGGGAACAAGAAGCAACTGTAGCCCTACACATCTCCAGTCCCTGCCTTTGCTTACTCCACTACAGCCACTATAGCCATGTAATCCAAGAGCATTAGAAACACAGAAACCACCAGGCTGAAACTGGCCACAACTGGAGAACTACTGCAGGATGCTGTATAGAGTGGGTAACTATGGTAGCAGTGACCTCTTACTGTGCTGAATCTTTAGGGAAAGGACAGATCTTTAGGGAAAATGCAAACTGGTTTAATGCATCAAGCTGTACAATAATATATTGCTGGCTCTGTCCAGTCTGTAAGGTGAGATGATACACTAAAAGACAAGAGCTATGCAATCAGTGCTTTCGTCCTCTTTGCAAAAAAAACATGTTTAAAATTTCGAGTATTCAAATACAAAAGATCCATATATTTATTTGCACACCAAAACTGGGAGGTCAATAATAATCAGAGCACTTGCCTGAGTTGAAAAGCAGACAAATTCGTACCCCTGCTGTGAAGCAAATAGAGCAGAAACTTGAATATGGATTCCTAATTTCTGATGGTGGATAGGTCCAAATTTTGCCACCTTTGGCTATCCTTGGAAAGAGTCTCACATTCTTTCCTGTTGGAGAATTTACTTGTAAGTTTATATGAGGTCTCAGAGACACCAATCTGATAGCCCAGTGGGCAGGACACTCGCAAAGGAAAAGTGGGATTCAAGTCTTTGCTCCAAGAATACTCATGATGTTGAACAGAGTAAGGATTTGATCCAAGATCTATGGCTATGTAGGCACTGACTATGTAGGAGGACTGAGCTGGGACACACACACCCTCTCATACTCTCTCTCGCTCTCTCACTCTTTCATTCTGACAAAAAAAAAAAAAATCCTCTTTAATTCTCCATTTCATTTTGTCCTTCAGAAACATTTCCCACAGAAGTTCACCAATTCTGGTGCATTTTCATATTTCTGTCCTGTATAGCTGCCTTTTCTGACAAATCCTACAGTCCAAAAATTCTTGATACATCTTGTCCATCTCCCTGTCCATGCATAATTGCTCCCAACAGATATTATTGGGCTCTGCCAGTTTGAAGTTATTTGCTGCCATAAACTGCCTTGTTCCTGGGAGGACCACATCATGGACAACTGATATCAGTTGTCCTCCCTTCTTTATGGTGCACAAAACTGGTTAGTTGCCTGTTGTCCACAGACATTCAAATCCCTGGGAACAGATCAGCATCCAGACATTGTCTGGACCCTTCCTTCCAAGAGGCTTGTCTTTGCATTTAGTACCTTTGGCAAATTTTATCTCCCTTGAGTTGCCCAAACGACATTTACCTTCAGCCCTAGTAATATTTCCTACAATACTCTGATTAGCCTGAGCATTTTTATCTACAAACACTGTACCTTACTATTAATGATCTGCAAAGGCAGGTGAACCAAGATATCGATTCCTGGTCACAGTAATGAAGGGGCACCTTGCTATTAACCTCTTTCTAGGGAGAATTATCCGTTTATTTCCAGTCTTTTTATCTTATCTCTTAACCACTTTTTAATCCATGGCAGGACTTTATCTTTCACCATATGGTTACTAACTTTCCTTAATAGCCTCTTGCTAAGGACTTTATCATCAAAAGCCTTTTTAAAGTCTAAATAAATTATATCCACTGATTCATCTCAGCTCCTCATTTGACTAACTATCTTCCAAGAAATCTCACACTTTTACAGAGATAAATGGCAAAAGATGAGTTCAGTGGTCCATATCATAAATTCTTAGTCAGGTCCTGCATAGAGTCACATTTCTTCTTATACAGTTTTGCAGCTATCTTTCCCAAGGCTGAACTGTAACATTTATCTATTTATATTTCAAAAATTGTTTAATTCTCTCCAATTCTAAAAAAACCCACAGCTTTTTATTTGTTTGGAGTTTTTTAAGAACAGAACTCATTCTCTGAAACATATAACCAACACCAACTTTAGTTCAGCTGAAAGAAATGACAGACAAAAAATGCATTTAAGTAGAGACGAGATTATAGGGAAGCTATGTAAATATAATCATAGAAGTGTAAAGGTTTAAAAAAATCTTTAGAAAGTCTTAGTTCTATGCAGTTCTCTAGTGAGGAATCAAGTGCTGGCATCTCTACTCAAGCACAGTAAGTGCATGAATAGCTGTGTGAAGATTTACTACTAAGTACTGCACAGAGAGAGATGAAGTCTAAAAAATGATTGCTATTTAAGGGTCCAATCATTCATTACTGTTGTGCTTATTCAAATGAATTCCTGTTCAGATTGCATATACCTGTTTTTTCTCCAAAACTCAAGTTCCATATTTCAGAATTTGTCCAAAAACATATTTCTACTGATCAGCATTTTCTCTTAATATCAGTCTGCCTTTGTGACATGAATGCAACACATCTATTTTAAGTTACACAGTTAACTAAGCTTTAAGAGCACTTAATTACTAAAACTATGATATGTGAAGCCACGTCAAAGTGTTGCTGCAACAGCAATGCTGAAATAGTCTCCCAAATGACAAAAGAAAAAAAGGACCTAGTTCTTGATTACTTGAAGTCAGTGCCTTTCACAGAGAGCCTAGTGAACTATATTTTTACCTAGCACTTGAAACATAATGCATTCCAGCTTTGTTGGACTGAATTGGGAAAATACTTCAGAGAACCATCTACATCGAATGATGTGACTCAAATGAAAATGTTTAAGGTCAGCTCAATCTCAGTTGACCTCAGCTGGAGGTTAAAGCACAAGGACCACAGTGACCACTAGAATGTATAGACCTTAATCTATAAGGGTTTCATAGGTAATGAAGAGTTTGAATTGAACTCAAAACCTACAGGGATGCTGGTGAGACAGCTGTGGAGGGGCCTGCAGCAGGTGTGTGGTTACACAAAGGATATACTTGCTAATTTCCATGTGGATTTCTAGTATGCCCTTATTTAAAATAAGTGAGATACAGAAAAATCCATTTGGAAAGTCACAAGGATGTAGGAGGTGTTGTATGGAAGAAGAGGCTGCAGCCTCTTTGCTGAACGTGGATGGGAAGAGGGTACCGGGGGACATTGTCCCTAGTCCTCTTGTCACGTGGAAATGATTACTAAATCCCTAGGTTTTTACTCAGAAACTATCAGAAAGTGTCTTTCCATACAGAAATTCCAAACACAAATATTTACACAGATAAGGGCTTCCCTCCAAAAAGAGACTGATTCCTTTCCACAGCAGAACTATTTACTACTTTGGGTAAATACAGGTATTTTTAGACTGTCTTATAGAGGCTGATCTTATCCTCTTGTGAATAGGTCAGCATGCCTTAAATTTGGCATCAAGTGACTAGAGCTGGTCAGAATCTCAGGGGTACCTTTCATCTGTAACTGATCTCTCCAGCTGGAAGGTTCTACCCCACAACCACCTTGGTATACTCCTAGTGGCCTTTGTGTAATTCCCAATGCCTTATCTTTTGGAAACTGGAAGAACTGAGGTGTATTAGCATTTGGGATTCCTTTTTATTTGAGGAACTTTATTTCAACTCCTTGCAGCACAATTGCACCCTGTCCTGGACATGGTCTTTAAACGATCTTCAGTATACTGCTGGTGTTTTAGATTTTTAGTAAAGATAATTCCCCAGAATAAGTATTTCACCTGTCTTCTAATGTTCTGACTAGTGGCTCTGCTTTTCTAAATTTTGGCCAGAAATATAATTTACTTTGGTACAGCCAAATTAAGATTCCCTCCCAAAATGAGCAGCCACTTCCGGAAACACCTTCAGTCTCCCTTTTAAATCTTCCATAGACAGGTTGTTTTCAGAATCCACTGATTCTCCCACAGCCTATATTGGCTTATTTATTTAACTTAGGCTTCTCGTGACCATTTTATTTGTGTTACCTTTTTGTTAATTTTATTCAGAATATTTGGTAGCAATTTTCATTTTTGTATTTTGTGTTTTGCACTCCCTTAAAATTAGCATTTTGGTTCTTTATTTTTTGGCCTACTTTTCCTCTCATATCTTCCTTCTTAGCCACCCCACTTATTTTCTTGCTTGCGCTTCCCATTTTTAACCTTGGGAATGCAAATCTTCTTTGACTCTTTCACATTCTTAAGCCTCCATGCTGATTCTACGGATTTTAATTTCCTAGCTTCAAGCAGGGAGTTTCTAAGTTACTTCCTCTTTAAAAAAAAATTTGCTTCTTGAAGTTTAGTATCCCAGAGAGTAGGGCTTCTTCATGTGCTTCTCTCCTGCAACGAAGCTGGAATTATTTACGTGGTAACCATTTCTCAGGGGTTCAGACACAAATTTTAGTCCTTGACAGGACTATGTCAAATGCTGTTTACATTAGGATACAGAAAACTCTGTTCTCTACACACTATTTCAGTGCAGCTCTCCCTGAAATAATATGCAGCTATTTTGGCACCAGTCTTCTTGCCCTCATATTCTTTTTCCTCTTCAGTGCCACTTCAGTGTCACTTCAGTTGCTCTTATCCAGAAGTCAGTACTTCACCCTCTCTATTATCCTTCATGATCTACATGGCTTCTCCGTGTGTGGGTCTGCATGATGTGTTTGCCTCTCCCCAGCAGTGCCCACGCAATGCACAGCACACAGAGCTGCTCCCCCTCTGCAGCCTGACTTGTCCTCCCTACGCAGCTCAAACGTGCTGAGTGTGCTGTGCCTCCAACAATTCTCATCCCTTTATGCTCAAAAAATGCTCATTTTTCTTCCCTCTCCATGACACAGTCCAGATCACCTATTTTCACACTAAGGTTTCTTATGCTGGTTTATTGGCACTTGTGCTTTTATTTCCTAACTATAAGATGACCTAGATGAAAATTGTGATCTAGTTAGTTGAAAAACACTGTAAAGTCTTTTCAGCTCAACCACAAAAGCACTTCTCATGACACTGCCTCTCACTTTTATTTACCACTCTGCTACTATAAAAAGTCTTTAAAATAGAAATTAATTTTAAACTGGACTTAATACTTCTTTATACTGTCAAATTGATTTGAGAAGGCATTTGTAACTGACAGGTGGATTAATAGATTTTTTTTTTTTAAGAAAACACTTTGTTGTCTAAAACATATTTAGAGTTTATTTTTAATGTTCTTTGCACTCAGACATAAAAGCACTGTCCTGATTCCACTGGATATTTTCAAAGCTTACTGGTATACCATAACATTTGCATTTTACATTTGCTTGTGTGTTTTTCTTTCAGCTGTAACAGAAATAGTTTATTCTTGAGTTTTTAGAAACGCAAGAAATTATCAGCTGCCTTCCAAATCATGAGGTGTATTTAATTTTCTCCAGTTCCTGCAGTTGTGATGTATGGTTGCAGCAGTCCTGCACCAGAACGGCCTGCATGGACCTTGAGAAACAAGCACACGTTTTTCAGGACATCTGGCTAAGCCTTCACCCCTTTTCCATCAGTGCTTGACATTTTGTTGGTCTTCCTCTTTTTGTCCTTATCACACTTTCTTTACCACAGCTACTTAACGGCCTCTTCTCTTTTGTGATGTTTATGGGATGCTGTTTTCCTGAGAGGTGAGAATCCAGCTCTGCTTTTTCACTGGTCCATTTGAAATTGTGATATAAGACTAAGACTAAATGTGCTAGCTGTGCTGCTGATGACATAGGAGTCTTGGTGGTTCAACCCTTTGGTAGTGATTTTAAAATCAATTTGTTACATTACTAAAGACATTTTTAGCTGGCATCACTCAACTGGCAAGTGTTAATATTCTGCTCCATCAAATCTTTCAGAAAGCATTAATTGATTCAGCCTCACTGTAAAGCTGGTGACAAGGCTCCTTCACAGATGGGGGAGTTTAAATTTGTGGGAGTGTAACCATGACTAACTCAGACAGTAGGTCAGTGTCAGAAGCAGGATCTCTTGCTAAACCAGACGGACTACAAGAAGATCAAATCTCTATTTTCATACATAGTATTCTGGGAAATGGCAATACAGATGAATTTCAGAGCCAGTGTTTACACGTAGTTGCATGTCTGCCCTTCTGTATGTTACTAATAGCACACTTCTCTGTGTACTCACCTATACATGCACATGCAGTATAGATGAAAAGACCCCTTTCTTTGTGCTCTTTGCTCTCCTTTTGTGTCAGTTTATGAGGAGTTGTCTCTGTTGTTATTCCCTTGAGCGTTGTTAGGGATGCAGTGCCCTCCTTGCTGCAAGATCTGCATAATGAGTTCAGACGAGGCTGGAGCCTGTGATGTTTGCCTCCGTACTTCTCTGTTAGGAGGAGCAGTATTCCACCGGTGCAATGCAGTGTCAGTAGTGGAACTCCAGTTCTGGTATTGCTTCTATTCACTTCTCAAAGATTTTTTTTTTAGTAAGGCACTCCAACACGGAGGGGGAAGGAAAGCCTTTCTATTTAAATGACAACCAGGAGCCCAGTGCAGAACATGCCCAGTGACGGAGCAGCACAGCTCTTCCTCCTCTCAGCCAAGACTATTGCTTTTAATGTTTGGATTCTGCATGAAACACAACTGTGTCCATGCTCTTGGTCTTTGTCTCAGTTCCTTGCTTTCCTTGAAGGAGTAACAGGATAAATCCTTTGATAACTTACTTGCTGGTTAGAAGCCTTTACCTGCTTTCCTGGAGTGGTTCCCTGTGACAGGGAACCTTTGTAGTCAGCTCTTCCAGCTGTTTGCCTAAATGGTCCTCAGGGAGACTGAAAGCAGTGAACCTGGAATAGCAACATTTGACTTTGGCTAGGTCCCATGGGAATTCACTTCTTACTTAACTGGATTGCATTGGCAACATACCTTACAGCAGATGAATGCCAAGGGTTGCATGACATTAACCTTCACAAACAGCTCATCTCCGGTGTGCTCCTTGCAAAAGGGTGGCCACTGGGTAATGTATGTTTGCTGTAATTAATACTGGGTTCCATACCTTTACATACCAATAGTATTTGCAATGTCTGAGTGAAAAATCTCTCAGATTAAAGTCTTGATGGTGATTTTAGCTATTTAGTGATCCTGTGTCATTGTGTTCACTTCACCAAGCATAAATCCTGTCTTGTAAACACCAGGGAGACTAATAAGGTTTGTCCATATTCTGGTATCATTGCAAGGGGCTCCAGCACAGAAAAATGGAGTTTGGTTAGAAAATGGAAAAGATACATGAATTTTAAAGGAAATTGGGGGGGGGGGGGGGG
>WEIV01026933.1:147253-185924 GCA_013390005.1 Calyptomena viridis
AAAAAAAAAAGACTGATTGTGTAAGAAGGGGGGGGAGGTAAACCTCAGGACTGCATATATAAATTTATTTTTTTTAAGGAAGGCTTTTTATTGACAAGACTTACAGAGCGCTTTGCTCATTTAAGGAAATCTCTGTATAGTTAGGTTTTGGTTTTGCCTTAGTCCATGTTTTTAATGCTGCATGTTTGGCAAAAGTTGAGGGTCATGTTTTTAATTTACATACTCAGAGTTATTAGTCTGTTTCTATTTAAAGGTAAATAGAAGAGCTCATTTTTCATGCAGGCCTACATCTCTATACAGAATAGCTCTCCAGTCATACATAAAAACGTTAAACTCTCTTAAACATTGGCATTATTTTGCTATACCCTCAAGTGTTTTATTTGCTTGAGACTGTAATCAGCTCTTGCAAGAACGCTTCACATCCAATTTTAGTCTTAGCACCACAGTATACTTTGGGGTGTAAATTTGTCAGGTATCCAAGCACAGCAGGATACTTTGACAGTTTAAGCCCATTTCTCCCCAATCAGCCACATGAATAATAAAAAGCAGAATGACCTATTGCAGTTTTGTATATGTAAAGGCGAGGACTTCTCAACAGAAAGAACTAGAGGAGAAATCAGAACTGAACTCTGAGGAAAGGGAATCTAGCTAAAGGTTTCTTCTCTCCGGAAGAATATTTTAAAGTAAATAAATCAGTATTTCCTGAGACTTTTTATTGAGAAGAATTTCCAGCCTGTGAGATTTCATTGCAGCACTGAATGAGAGGTGTTGGGTTCCTTTGCATCTTCTTGAAGAGTAAAAAGGGTTTATAAATCAGACTTCTGGGAATTGTTATCTCACAGCTTCTTCTAACAAACACAACAATTTGTTTTAAAGGCTTTCACCAAAGATGTCATAAGTGGTAATCCCTGTGTTGTAAGTGGGTACTTAATGTGATTTAACTTAATGCTGATGATGCAAAGCTATTCTCCCCCAAAGCCCATTAAGAACATCCAATTTTCTGGTAGACTAACACTCCTGCTTACTATCCTAGAGATAAGTGACTGTTTAACCAGGACAATAAGGAATAGTTTCAAACCAAGGCTGCAAAACTGAATGGCCACGAAACTGTTCTTTGTGAAACTTCAGACTTTAAATGTAAATGTCACAAACCGGATTTTTTATTTCTAGTAGTTTGAATTTCTGTATGTACAGACATGTATATACAGGCACTTTCAATCACCTTCATGAACTTACTGGTGAATATCATTATTTATGCTATTAATAGGTGAGGTCTAGGTAGAAAAAGCCATTTATGTAAGGTAAAGAACTGATAAATGCTGGTTTAGTTCATGTTGCCCTAAAGTGCAGATAATTTTAACCATTTCTCCAAAATAATGTTTCACACACCACATGCTTATTTGTTTGACTTTTTGCGGATTCTGTACGTGCAGAAGGACACAAAAGGAAATGGCATTGGCATCATGTAGCAAAACATACTAACAGTAATATTCAACAATATTCAGGATGCAAAGTAGAAGTGAAGGCAAACTTTTCAGGAGCTTAAGGCTGCTCACTTGGGTCTAATATAGAGTTAGCACTTTGCAGGTCAGTGGCTCTGCTATTTGTCTCTGACCTAACAGATCTGGAGTTCTTCACATCAAAACCAAGTCTTGCTGAGCTGAGATCAAACGTGTTAAGGTAAGGATCTTGCCAGTGATTTATCGTGCCAGGGAGGGTGATCAGGCCATAAGGGGCCACTGCAAATGAAGCTGACATTCCAGCAATTTCTCATGTGTAGTTATAAGGTAATTTTCTCAGGCAGAGCTTTTAAGTGAAAATAAATTTGCCCATTGTATTTTTCTGTGTTGCCCATAATGTCTGAAATCCTAGTAGGATTATTTATTTATGCAGCTCAGCTAATTTCCAAGTACGAACTTGCTCCTAATGATGAACATTTAAAATGGCAGTTACCTACAAGTGAAGATATGCTAGATTCTTTCAAATGGCAGAGCATGTTTCCCGTGGACAGATAAATGGCTCACACTGTTTTCTGTCACACGTAACGAGCACACAAGACTTGCAATGTACAAACAATGCAAAACACAGGAGAACTACACAGACTAATATTAGTCATTTGTACAAACCCCTCCTCATTCCCACCATTTCAAATGAGTGCATGTGGAAGGGTTTCCAGGATCAAGTTCTTAATAGCCACAACTTCATTAAAGCCCAGTGACAGCTCAATAATTGATTCTGTAAACAAATATTCTCTCACCTCCACTCTCAATTTAGTGGATTTTTAGAAATCTTTCATTATTTCATTTTTTAAGGTGCATTACATGACATCAAGGATCATACTTAACAAAAAACACTCCCATCCTTCTCCTAATCATCCAGCAACAGCTTTTCTTTGTTATTAGTGAAAATGTAGAGCAGACTTAATTTTTTAGTCATTCCTCATTTCACAAGCAATGTTTTCTGATGCAGTTAAGAAAGAGAGTAAATGTTCTGCTCCAGCAATCAAAGAGCCCCATGGGTGAAAGGATAAGTAAAGCTTGGGAGCTTAGATGCTTAGGAATACATGAAATATTACCTGAGCTATGTTATTGCTCCTGTATTGTGCTACAAACAGTAGATAAATTCTTCATTAACTGAAAAAAAAAAGGTAAAAATTACTTAGAGGAAAGCCTTTATGTGCTGCAAGCAAAGTTTCTTCCCACGGGTTTAATAAGGCAGCCAAAAGAAGTAAAATGTTTGTGGTGGGTATAGTTCAACAGACAATGCAAGCTGAAGTTTCTTCTCTTTAGATTAATTTTTCTTGAACAACCAGGCACAAAATAATCCCTTTAATGAGACTGAATTGAAGTAACGGATGCTGTATCAGCATGTGGCACAGTGAGAAAGTAAAATAGAAAAGGGTATCATCACAGTTTGGCAACTTGGGTTTTGTGCAGGAAATACTTGGAGGGGGAGGAGGAAAGTAAGCACGCTACTGCATGTTGTTAAGACTTATATAATCTTCTTAACTAATTACTCACACTTCCTAATTCAAAATCATACAAACAAAAACGTTTAGATAAGCTGGGAGTTTTTTTCAAATGGGTGCCCCCTACAGCTTAAAAAACAAACATGACAGGTTTCTCCTGTCTGATGTGCTGCCATTTGCAGAAGAACAGACCCAACTCCCAGAAAGACAGAAGACTAATTAAGACAGGAAGACAGGCAGGTCAAACATTTGGTGTGAGGGATTTGGGACATAGGAGAGAAAAAAAATCATGTCACATTCCACTTTCACAGCAGACTGACAGGAGGCTTCAAGCCCTTTCTCTGATTCCATTTGCTGTTCAGAGACCCTGAATTCCTCCAGTTTCTCCTCCCATCACACCCCTTTCCTAGTGTACCATTCCCCAAAGCTCCTCCATCTGTGAGTTCTCTCAGGGGGGGACTTGCCATATCTACCTTTAAGCACCTAAACATGTTCAGGTGAACGGGCCAGGGCAGCAGCCCCTGGAGATGGGCAGTGATTTTTTTCTTTAGCAGGTCCTGCCCCGTGGGAGGGCTTCACCCTCTTCTCCACCCCCCTAGGACTGAAAACAGACTGAGATAATGTGAATCTTCCTCCAGCTTATGTCTCACACTGAAGTCTGACTTCATTTACACAGGCTGCAATATCACTGAGACCTTGATGTGCTCACCTATTCTAAATACTTGGCTTCTGGTCCAAAGTCCACTGATGTCAAGGACTGTTTTTGATTTCAGTAGGGTTGACTTAGGCCTTGTTACTTAGAAGTTGCATCCAGAGGAGTTAAACACGCTGGTCTTCTCATCGGACGTGTACCCTTGGCACAGGACTTGGGTTGTGTAACCATAATTCTACTGGAGTCTGACGTACTGCTGTGCTGGCACAAAACCCAGAGCAGCTTCAGCCACTTCTTGTGCATTTCATTTCTGATTCGACTTTTTTGAGCCTCCAGCTCTAGTATGTTTGTAAATGTTTAAAATTCTCCAACCCTCTCAGTACACTCCTAAGTTTGGACTTTAACTGTCTTGAGTTAAATTTCCAGCTTGGATTTAGGAAGGAAAGCCCCATTTACGGTACACCATGGTCAAAAGTCATGACATCATCCTTCAGGCTCTGAGGTCCAAATGAGATTTTAAAAAAAAAACAGAATGAACATCTGTAAGCACACAGAGCTTTAGAAAAGAGCTTCCTTTTCAGGTTGGTTTTTTTCTTTTTTTTTTTTTACAGTGTTGGGGGGGTGTCTGTGTGTAAGGAGAAGGAAGGAGCTAGGACAACCCAGCAGACAAAGAGGAAAAAGAAAAATCAACATGTTCTGGTTTTGTTTGGCCTTGCAGACCTCACAGGCTCTAGAGCACGTGTCAAGTTTCCAGTGAAACAGTTTTATCTCCCTGTACAAACAGCCCTCTGGAGGCTGTTGCCACCAGGGCCTGATTCAGCTCTCACTGAAACCAGCTGGATTTTTCCTTTTGTTCTACTCTGGGTGGGTTTGGACCTCTCATGGCTGAGAAGCAGCTATGCCCATGGGAGCTTGCTTGCCAGAATTAAATGTGGTGCAAAGTTGTTACAGTTCACTGTTCCTCTTCATACCATTACTGTTCCTTCGCAGTTGAAAGGCGTCTCTTTACAAGAACCTAAATCCGGGTAACTTGTGCTACTGCTCTGTGGTAACAAATGAATGACACCATAACCCCTTGAGCTGGTATGCTCAGCCAGCCAGCCTGCCCTGGCTCCTGGAGGTGTAGCCGTTGAATGCAGTGGAGTCATTGGCACTGCCCGAAGAGGCTCATTCTTGAGTTGCCCTCATTCTGTACTGAGAATGTTTGGGGATGGTGGTCTCAAAGCCACAACTTGTGGTTTGTGAAATGCTAGTACAGAGCAGTGACTTGCTGGTCACCTGAACAATGCCCTTAGAAATAAAATAAAGTAAAATAAAATGGCACTGCTGACCCATTGCCATTCAGTCTGCTGGGATTGGCTTTTGCTTTCCTGGTGCCTTCTTATAAACTGGGTTTTCACTGATTCCATAGCCAGCTGTTGGTTTCCAGTCGCTCCCAGGAGTGCCTCACAACACTCTGGCTAGAATGTGAGAGATTTGCTGTATCGAGACAGCCATAAAAGTCAAGGAAAACAAGGCTTGTGAAAATAAACAAGCTGCACCTTTGATTGGCAATCCCATCTACTTCATTCCCTTACAATTGTACTAATCATTAGGACTCTTGAAATGTTTCCCAAGGAGAGGAAATGAAGTTGCCGAGATGGGAAAGGATATGAAATTTCCTGACCAGACTGAGGCACAGGTGCCCGGTATCTGGGATGTTATGCAGTATTTACCAAGGGAAATGCTGCTACAGGATTTTTTGCATGCCTCTAAAATTGTTGTATGTCCCTGCTCAAAAAAAAGTGCCATTATGTATTTGTTAATGCCTCCAGCTCTGAGAAGATGCTGAGGGCCGAACAGCTGTGATTCTTTTATAAAGTACTTTGGCATCTGATGACCCCTCCCCCATCCCCACAGATTTAATGTCAAAGGCTCTCTAAGGAAAATCCACATATGAAAAAAACATCTTTGATGGAATGAAACTATAACCAGCTACTAAATCAATTGAGTTAGGAAATTCCCATTCCTTCCTCCATTCATCCAGAACCAAATCTCCTGTGGGAAGCCATTATTATTTGGATGTTAAAATCCTCTTCCTGTACCAAAAAACATTTCTGGATCTGCAACAGCACAAAACCCTTGTTTATTAAATCCATGGGAAAATAATTCCACCTCCAAAGAGCTGAATGCTGGGCCACTATCTGTCCACTGGCTGAAGTTCTTAGTTAAACAGCTGGGGAGCCTGAGGAAAATGTCTGATGACATCATCACTAAGCAATATTGAATTAAGAATGTAGATCATCATTTCACTCACACATCATTTGAGAACATTTTCAAGAAAGGAAATGAAAAGTTACATTGTTGCCACCTGTGTTGATTACTCTTATGAATTAAGAGAGCCCAAATAACCTTTTTTTCTGTATGTTTTAAGGAAAGACAATACAATACAAAAAAAAAAAAACAAAGAGAGGCAGTGAGTGAACATGTAGGAATCCCCAGTGAATGTAAAATTCAGTTCCATTTCCCAAATCCAGGGCTAACCCCTGGCTGAACAGCAGAGGGAATGTGTAGTGCCATGAAACCAAAGCTCCTTCAACAAAGGGCTGAAAAGTGGTATTAATTCTGTGCTGTATTTTAATCAGTAATATTTATACATACACTCATAAAGATAGTTGTTTTGTACTTCCTCAGTGGTAAATAGTGATGAAAACACAAAATCCATTTTCTCCCTGATCTAAATTTTCCTACTACTGCATTTCATATTAGAATGTCCAGCTTGGGTTTGCACACATCCCTTCCTCTTTGAATACTTATCACTGCAATTACCTGGATGGTTTGAAATGAACATTAAGTTGATAATTATTAGTAAGCCAACTGGGACAGATGGCTAGTTAAACAAGATATTGTAGTTGTTTATTTGCAAAGCTTAATTTGCTTTGCGTTATGCTAAAAACATTTACTCTTGGCTTGATTTCAAAACTGATGAGCATCCAAAATACTATTAAACTCCATGTGTAATGCTTCTGAAATGCAGGGCCTGTGCAAAATGCAATATATGATTCCCATCCAACTACGTGTCAGCAGTCTCAAAGTAACTTGAAATTTTTACATGATACCTTTGAATTCACTTTTCCTCTGTGAACATTTTGGTAGGATATGTCAAAGGCTCTGAACAGTCATGTGTCCTCTCTGGTGGGTCAGATTGTTTTCTTGATTAGTCCTATGGAACTCTGTCAACAGTGACCATATGTAATTAACCCCAGACAGAATCTGAACCCAGCAAAGACATGGTCGGACCATTATCTTGCAAAGTTCTATAAAAAGATCCGTGAGAACGTGTGTGTGAGTGAGAGGTTATTGTCAGTACCAGCAGGGATGAGACTGGGTTTCTTAGGAAAATCCCATGCTCTCTCCATCTTTTATTTGGGAAGGAACAGAAATTTCCAAGAGACCTTGACGATGAGCTCTCATGGGAATGATGACACTCCACAAGAGTGTGTTCACAGGGACAAGCCAGGAGCTTCCAGCTGCACCTGTCACACTGTTTGGCCTGTTTGGAGCGTCCCCATCCCACACACACACAGCCTCACCCACCTGCACCTCACCTGCTGCACGTTCCCTTAGGCATCGCTGCTGAACAAACACACTCGGCTTCCTCCTCAGAGCATTGTACACTGACTACAGCCAGACTCCTCACTTCCAAGAGGCCTTGTCTGTTTTGCCAGTTGGCTTTGTTCTTAGCTGAATTGCTGTACTGACAGGGACACCTCAGGAAAGCAGGAAAGTTTGTCTTTTATCTTCCTGCTCTGACATTACTGCAGTTACTGGCTCTGCTGAAAGTAAATGGCAAACAAAATGTTTGTGTGTTCCAAGATTTTTCAAATGCTCTCTTCTTCCCTTTCCATTTTGGCACAGTGCTATTGATAGCACCCAACAGGCCAGATTATTTAACTACCACAATACCACATAGCAAATGCGTGACATACTATATACTTTTTCTTTTCCTTACTGCATATCACAAAAGGTAACACTAGGACTCAAACAAAAACAAATTACCTCAGTAACTCCTGGAAAACTCAAGTGGTTAATCAGTTACCTTTTATTTACATATATATGCTTAATGCTGAATTAAGTTGTAAAAACCAAAGGCTGATTTATAGCCCCAGTCAGCCTTAATTAACATTGATTCCAGGGGAATAGTAAATGTGAATAGCCTTCACAATTGAGGTTGAACAATGAACTCACTGGGTGTTGTCCAATTTGTAGCATGATTTACATGGAAGCAAGCCCTTCTTTTTCTAGGGTTACCCCTTTTTTATCTGGTGTTTAGGATGGGTTATATATAATCCATAGATAGGAACATTTGCTGTCAAATATTCTCCCTGATTTAGAGTTAGCCTTTACCATGGTCACTATAAATAAGGCAGAAAAAAACCCAATTTGAGGCTTTGCAGGGATTCCTTGTTCTTGCAATGTGTCATCGCTTCTCCATTTCATGGCATTTTTACGAAGTGGCCATAATGAAAGTCAGATTAAATGTACAGGATATATACGTTTAATCAACAGCCATTGGAGTCAGTAGTGCTGGAAGAGTTATAAAAGCCCCTGTGAATGCAAATTTATTGCAAAAGAATCTGCGTCTTGGTGGTAGGAATATCTGCTGAATGGTACTACCTGACACAGAACACCTAAAACTTTCAAAAGTGAATTATTTAAGTGCAAGGTTTTGCTTGTAAAGCCGCCAGCTGCTGGATTTCAAGACTTGAAACTGTTCCAAAACATGGGACTAGGTACTTTATTTGTGCACTAGAGTAAATACTCTGATTTTACTGCCAATTTAAATGTGCTCAGTTTACAGTAATGAGCTTGTATAGGCAATACCTTGTTTATAGAAAGTGGAACAGGAAGAAACTAACATTAACCATTAACAGTAGCAATTTCTCTTGCCTTCAGCTCTAACTTTATGCCAAATAGATCCTTCCCATGTCCTATCTGAAGTATTTACTATTATTGTTCTTTTTCTAAACCTGTGGGATAAACGGAACATTCAATAAAATAATACACCTTTTCCTTCCAGTCAACTTGAATTGCAACACTCTTTTGTAATTCCAAGGCACTACTTATTCCTATGGTGAAATGTATTTTAAGAGCAAATATGTGTCCTATGTACTAACAAACCTGGTGATAGGTGTTAATCCCAGCAGAACGGAGCTAACATTTTTTAATCCTTTTAAAAAAGAACAGACCACTTCTGTAAGGGAAGTACTGAATTGTGGTTGCCACGACTCCTCAGGTCCTTGTACTCACCCTGTTTTATTCTTTCAATACAGCTCACACGAGAAGCCTATGTGTTTATGTACATACTGTCACCTTACACAAACATGCTTACATCTCCTCTGGCCATCTGCTCCTGGAGCTGCAAGCTTTTCTGCCCTCCCCTCCCTCCTCAGCACTCCACACACGCACGCTGGGCTCAGAGTGAACTCTGATGACTTAACTCAATGGAAAGCATGTCAGTAAAATCCTTGCTCCACACAGGTCACAGACCTCAGTTTCTTTTGTTTCACTTACAGTCTAAAAAATGATAATGATGTATAGGAGGATTTTGGCATATGGTGTTAGTCACTAGACACCATACTGGAGATTCTATCACTATCTTATTTTAGCTGGGTTAGCTCCAAAATGTCCTAACAGGGACCAGTACTTGCATTTGCCAAACAGTGGGATCACTGAGCAGGAAGACACCAGCATGGCCCGAGGAGCTTAAAGTTCAAGGATATGAACAGGTTCAGGATAAATACAGTGTTCAAAGAAAGCAATGGTAGTGGTGTGGTAGGTCCTGGGTTCAGCAACCTCTGAAAACCTAAAGAAAATGGGGAAAAGCAAAGAAAGGACAGACCCTGGAATGGATGGAAAGGCATGCAGAAAAGTGGCTAAAGATTGAGGCACAGGGAAGGTGAGGAAACAAAACAGAAGCGCATCCATAATAGCAAACCCACATGTAATTGGTGGTTTCCATGTACAGTTGTTCTATCACCAGGGTCTTTTCCAGGCAGGCCCAGGTTCCCCCCACACGAGTCGGCTCTGAACCAGGAGCTGTGTCACTGCAGTTAATGTGGCACTGAGCCTGAGCTAATAAGCCCCGCTGAGAAGAACACAGTTACAGGACTTCCATTTGGCTTGGAGAACAGGTTGAGCAAGTTCATGTCTAGTAAATGAAAGCTCTGCAGACACGTCTTTGCCTTCATGTGTAAAAAGATGGGCCAATTTCTACCACCTGAGTTTCTCTGATTGGAATTGAGACTCCTCAGTCTTTCAAAGGGTCCCGTTTATAGAGAAAAACACAGTCCTGCATGCAAAAAAAAAAAAAAAAGGTGGTGAACATTCCTTCTCTTTAGGTGTGAACTTCTGCCTCCAGTGCAGTTAGGGGTAAAATTCCCTTTGATTTCAATGAGGCCAGAACATCCCCTTACACATTTGAAGTTGTATTTCATGGAATACAATGAAAGTACATTGATACCTGAACTCCAAGGAACCCATATGGTGCCTAGACTTTTTGAACACTTTCGTTCTTAGAAAATTTAAGACAGGAAGAGTCTGAATACCTGAAAAAACTTCTGCTCTGTTATTTTCCTTGAGTGACTTGTTTCATATTTGCTAATAAATAATCACATCCTATTCTTGAAAATCAGTAGAAAATAACTGACATATATACAGCTACCAGTAGAAATCTACTTTAAATAAACTCATTTGTCATTACCTTTCTCAAGACAGCTGTTGTCATCACCATTACCATTCAAATTTGTTTTGCCTGTGACAATTAAAATGATATCAACACTGAGAGAATTTAACAATTTCCATTGTTCCAAGCAGATAAGCAAGTTAGTTCTGTGCTGCAAGCCATCACTGCAGCCATAATTAACTATCTGTGTATTGAAGAACTGTGATGTTTGAGATTATTCAGCCTTGACTGGGTTGTATCAGTCACCAAATGTTTACTTACTGAACTGAATGATTACTCCAAATCTCTGTCTTGTCTCCAGCAGTTTCAAGGCTTTTTGTCTGATACAAGTATTTCTTCTTTTAGTTTGTTACAGTTTTTGGATAAAATTTGAATGTCAACCAAGTTATTTAGAATTTAATGTTGCTTCTATAGTGACACTGCTACACAATACAGAAAGACATCAGGGACTCACATTACTCTGAACTCTTTCGAAAACTGTAATTTTCACAGGCATAAATAAGTTTCAGCCCTTTTGTATTAGTTTGTTGTTATATTCATTACTGTTTGTTCATGCAGGAGGCCTGATGACTTTTCTTCCTTTTCTAGATTTTCATCAATAATGAGTGGCAGAATTCTGAAAGTGGGAGAATATTCCCAGTATATAATCCAGCAACAGGAGAACAGATCTGTGAGATTCAGGAAGCTGACAAGGTAATGCATCCCATGAATGGGTATACATACAAATGAAATGTATAAACAGATCAAATAATAGGTAATAGAAATGTATAAATTGATCAAAGCAACCAGTCCAAAATAGCACTGGTTGGATAGTTCTTTTATTAATCATAGTTCCAAAACCCATTGTGTGACTAAGGTTGTAAAACAGCAAATTTCATAAGCCTGGTTATGTTATTTACCCCTGTGCTTTCGGTTCTTTTCTTCCTTTTTCACAGGTTGATACAGACAAAGCAGTGAGGGCAGCCCGGCTTGCTTTTTCTCTAGGTTCTGTCTGGAGGAGAATGGATGCATCAGAAAGAGGCCACCTTCTGGATAAGCTGGCAGACTTGGTTGAAAGAGACAGGGCAATTCTTGCTGTAAGTGGCACATAATAATCAACAGCCAAATCATTTGTCAGTTTTACATTGTCGGACCAAATTAGTTCATGGAAGTGTTGATATGGATTGTATTTGAAAGCCACACTCAGCTTCATGGCTAGGACAGCTGTCTGTCTACTCACAACCTGATCCAAAACTCATAAAGTCAACAAGAGTCCTCCAACGGGCTCGAATGAGCTTTAAATTGGACGTCACACAAAGGCACGGGTGTGCACACACGTGTGTGCCTGCCACGTGTGCCTGTGACTTTTCCAGGACAAAAAGCGGCAGGGTAAGTGGCCGGTGCAGACACCAGTGACATGGCAGGTGGAATGCTCACTGACACTCAGCAGGTGACACGGCTGCTGGGGACGGCACTACTGCGCTCGTGGATGGAGCCATCGGAGCGGTGGCATTGTTAATGTTGTTTTCCGCATGTCAACTGCTTTGAACTAAGCCGGGGAACATCTTAATTCCAGCTTTGTCAACACTTAAATCATCTTACCACCAGCGTATACTGTAAAATCGCCACAGGGAGAAGGAAGTGCACAGCAAATCAAGTTTACTCTGCCTGTCATTTGATTTTTATTTCTAGAGCCAAGTTCTTTACTGAATTGCACTGCAGGCAATGCCATTAATTGCTCTTGGGGATATAAGTCAGTGCAGAATTAGGCCTCCATTCTTCTCTATAGAAACTCATTTGATGGTTGGTGTGTTACACATGGGCGTCCTTTGCCCATTCTTAACGATTTCTATTAGACAGCTATTGAGAATGAGTTAAGCTACTCTACATCTTAGGATATTTTATTGGATTCTTTTCGCTAAATGATCTTAGCAACCCCTAAGAGGATAGCTTATAAGATACTTTTAAAAATAGGAATATTAACTTAAAAATAAGGACATTAGCTTGTTAATTTATGAGCTTCCCTAGAGGAGAGTTTGTTTATTTGATAGCAATAAATAAACTGGCTGTACAGTATAGATATCTCAGACCTCAGCAGGAGTCTTGGCAGCCATATAGAGAAATTTTTATATTCACATCAATTATATAAAGAGGGATATGTCCATTCTTCTCTTTATGGATTCAGATCATTAATACAGGGTTACAAGGAGCCCCTTCTCAGCTGTTATCATTAACATAACAGAACCTAGTTTGACAGGCATTTTTATCTTGGCTCCTGATTAAAGCAATTCAGCATTGATAGATCTGGACCAAACACAGTGGCTATTAGGTTCAAAATACACAAAGGCACATGTACTTGCATCTGGATACACACATAAACCCACAAGAGATAGACAAACACACATAAATACACAAGTGTTCTTAAAATTATAGCCATTACAGAATAGTCCAGAAGAAACCACTTTTTTTTTAAAGGAAAATGCTTTTTGTTCACATTTGCAAAACTAAGTAACAAAGGGGATGAGATAATTGTTCTAAACCTTCTGGTTAAACCTATGCCAAGGTGTAACTGGTTGGTCTTCACTGAAACCTTTGTCATGACTAAAGAGCTGTTAAGGTGTTGAATACTTAAGTACAATAATCCAAAAATGTTACCGTGCTTATCTCTCTTACCTTTTTCCTGTCCTCCAGACTATGGAATCACTGAACAGTGGCAAACCGTTCTTGCAAGCTTTCTATGTAGATCTCCAGGGAGTCATAAAAACCCTGCGGTATTATGCTGGTTGGGCAGACAAAATCCATGGAATGACCATTCCTGTAGGTAAGGGGAATTAAAGCACAGATATTCACCTAAACCTTCTCATGGCCAAGTGGCTTAATAGATTACAGCTTCATGGAAGGGAGAAGAGAACCTTGTTTTGGTCTCACAGTGTGTAGTGTGTTGCTGAAGCAGATGTTTGTAAGTCAGTAAGGGCAGGACTAGATCTCCTGCAATTGTTCTGCCTTAGGTGCACATCTGAAAAGTGTGTGGTTTCTTTTGTCCATCTGAGAAGGAGACAGCTCAATACCTACATTTAAATATTGATATAGAAATGGATGTGGTATAAGCCAGACCTTGGAACTCATGAAAATACTGTTACCTGCCTGTTAAACAGTATATTTACATATAGATGTTGTTTATATATGCCTTCTTACTTCTTATAGCTTTACACGGGACTAACACTGGATCTAAATTAATTTATACTTTGAGAGAGTTAGTAGTGTTACGACAGAGAACTACGTACATATTAGATACGTTTTGTTCTTCAAATTATTCACTGGGATGAGTTTTATACTGTATGTATGAGATAAATTTTTATGAGTGCTAGGAAATGATTATGCTCTTATTTTTTGCTAAAGAGATAAGAAAAAATCCTTACCATTGTTTTTATTTAACAAGTCTCTTCCTCCTGCCCCTCCTTCCCAGCTGTTTGACAAATACAAGCTGCACTTTCTGATGCAAACATATTCATTTGCACTCTGGACTAGATGCACCAAGTGCTACAATTATCCAACATGGCAAAATAGCAGAGAAAGATTTTATGTGGGTGCAGTCATTAAGATAAATGACATCTTTCACCTGCATAAAATAACTCTTCAGAAAAACATTAAGGGAAAGGAACATTCATTCTGTGGATTCTTCCTGGCCTCATGGTGCACACTGTTAATTGCTAACATGCATGTTAGGCACACTAACAGGTAAATGGATTTTGCTGTTGCCCATCCATTTCCCTGACGTTGCCCTCTGTAACATGATGTCTGCAGTGCACTCTCATGCCTCTGTACAACAAAGCATGAAACTATCAAAGCTAGGCAAGCAGATAAATTGAAAATGTGCCTCCCTGAATTTTCAGAAGAAAACAGATCATGTAAGTCTTATTGCAGCATTACCCATCGTGGTGTTTCATCTTATTAAAAATGCAGTGTGTACTTACTTGTGTTTATTATCATTAGTTTATTTTCACAAAAAATAAGACCATTTTAGTATTTCAGGTATAGACTCTCCTGCAAGGATTCAACAATTTCCACAGTCATTTAGGATGAGATTCACAAATCCCATTTTTGCTGCTTACACTTCACATTTAATCATACAAAAGTGCAGACCACACCATAAATTCATATATTCAGCAAATTTCCTGTCCCCTAATCTCTTTCTCCCTGGTCAGTGAATGCTCCCTTTTCACTCTTTAGCCCTGCAGGTACACAGAAATTAGGTCAGTCACCAAAAGGCATTGCCAGATTAAGGAGAATAAATATTCTCTGCTCATTCTTTTTCTCAAGTACTGTATAGGATAAAAACTGATTCTTTTCCAGTGAGGAGGACTATGCTGGGCGGAAGGAAGGGACACTTTTCAGCATGCCATCCTCAATGCAAACTGTGCACTAACACATTTGCAACAGTGTAGAACCATAAGTCCATTCACAGATTTTTCAGGCTATCAATTAGTTCTTCCTTTTGGCTTAACACTCCTCCTTATTCCTCTAGTTTCACACCATAAATTTGTCATTCTCATAAAGCTATTTCAGAGCAAGGCCAGTGCTCTTTAAGTTCACTTACCATCAGCTCATCAAAGGTAAACAAACAAGACAACAAAACCAAAATAAAACCACTATTAAATCCCCTCTTTCTGTTCAGTGTGCTAATAAATCTGAAAGCTCACGGTCTTTCATCTGTTTCTGTTGAGGTTTTCTTTTCCTCTAAAATAAAAATAGGCAAGTAATAGATAAGTAGAAGAAGAACAGTGCGTTTTACAGTCACATTCCTTTTGGTCCCAGAGCTACAAAACCTTCAGACTGCCCTTTGCTTGCTCCCATGCGTAAAGCCTTGATGCTTTAAATTAAAACAGAATGAGGCTAGACTAGAAACTGTTAAACTAATAAACTGAATGCAAGTAGAAGTGTGTCTTTAAATCAATACCTTATATGATACAGTTTAAAGAATCAACTCAGCTCTGCTCACCCACTTGTTTGCTGTGTCCTGCTATATGAGGCATGGGACTGTACTATGGTTGTTACACAAATAAAATATCCTGGATGGAGACTCCTGATAGAAATCTGAGCAAACACATCTGTGGAATATATTGCTGTCCCAAAGTGAGATCTCTGGATACATAGGGCTTGCTTTCTGATTAAAAAATTAAAGTCTTTGGGCCAGGTGCTAAGCAGCTGCAAATTGATCTCGCTCTATTAATATCAGTGAGGACTGAAGAATGTCAGTTTACATCAGCTGAGAATATTAAAAAAAACTTTTAATGCAAAATTTGAGATTAGATGTGGGATCAGTATCAGATCCCTCTCAGGCAATGTTCTTCTGGTTGCCAGCTAGTAAACTATAAAAGTAACAATCATCAGCTATAGCATCTTAGAATTAAATGTCATTAGCACGACTTGTATAAACTAATCTTAAAACTCTAAAACATTTTAAGTCTCCTATATAATTTCCAAGCACAGGGGAGCTTTCTATGCTCATTGTTTAGAATAGGGGGTTCACTTAATTCTTAAGTTATTTTGCCATGGCAACAGCTTGTTTTACATTGTGGACAAGGCAACTCTTAGATCCATCCTTGGCCTGTCCAGAGATATCTGAGGCTTCTGAACTACTTCAAGTCAGAACTACATATGTTCCCAAAGATATTGTTAGAAAGCAACCTCAAAAATCCCATCTTGACAGTAAGCCTGTGGATGATGAACTTTTGGAAGTAGGTGTCAAAAAGGGCAGCTGTCTTGATTCTGGTGGAAGACAGCAGGGAGAGCAGCTCTGCAGGGGAGGTACTGCTCTGCGGAGAGAACGTTCTGCCTACGTTGGGTAGAATTAACCACCATTTGTCTGACTTGGCAAGCAGGTTCAGGTTATCTATAACTTTGTGTTATGAAGCACGCAGACAAGTGGCAGTGATTATGCAGTGACAATCTAAAGTCAGACAGTGCTAACGTAACTGTGTTACTGTTATGTTGCCACCATCCTTCTGGCTGAGAACACACCTCTCACAGTACTACCCAGTACAAGCTGGTATTTTTAGCTGACTCCTCTGTGTATCTCTTGAGCACTTAGACAGTTTTGCTTCTGTGCACTTCTCTGTATTTTGACTTCACTTCTGTCTGGGCTGATGAATCTTCCTATGGTCTGTGAACCACTGCTAACATCTGTGAAAGATAAGATAGAAAAGCAAACTGATCATCTCAGTCTGTGACACAAATATTCTCATCTCCACTGGGAAGTTGATCTGGAGATCAAAATGGTACAACAACACTGTGTCAGTGCAGAGCAACCCAACTAATAACTATTTTCTTCCACCTTTTCCTGACGTGAATCTCTTTCCTCTCTTTCCCTCTCTCCTTTACTTCCTCTGTTCTGTCCCTTGTCTGGGTTGCAGACTGTTGTTACCTTTCTCATAATTATTCTGTATCTGGCCCCCAGCTGACATGTTAGCTACTCTAGATCAGGTTTCTACAGAGCAAATCCTGTAAAGAAGATGGATAGAAACAAGCAGACCTGAAAATAAGTTATTTCTAATCAAATTCAAGTTGAAGTTTTTCTTAAACCCAAGAAACTTTATGGATTAACCTGTTTATTGTTACCAGATGTATCATAGAGGACATGGCAGCAGGTTCCCAAAAGAAATTCTCCATTGTAAAGTCCTTCCCCAATATTGAACAAGGGTGGCTCCAGCTCTGGACTGAACGTGGTAGAGGCCATGGCTGCTCATCACTTCACACCCTGGGAGGGAAAGCACAGAACCCTGCACTGGACAGAACAATGGCAGCAAAAGCCCTGTAATCTCTCCTCCTCTTACTCCCTTCTGCTGTCTGACCCTTTCTTATCCTGAGAGATCATGTCCTGCCATTAAGCCTGGGTACCCTTCTCGTCATTCTCACATACTTGGTTGAAATTATTTTCCTAAGAGATTCAAGTTTTTCTAGATGACCAGGTATTACAGGGCAAGACACTTTCAGCTCATAGCCCTTCCCTCAGCTATAGCCTCACTGAGAAATATTTGACTAAATTCAGAAATAGTTAGAGCCTGGGCTGGTTTAGGCACAAAAGTGCTGTATAGCTACCTTGCACAGATACAGGCCAACCACACTAACAAAGCTACTGGTTACACAGTAACTGAAACCTTAACCTGTCCCCACACAGAGCAGGTTGTTCTCTGGCTTTTTGTCACTTGGGAAGAAACCTACACTGTACCTCAGCATATGTAACCTCAGCATGTATTCCCAGACCGCAGGCAAGTGCTGGAGCAGTAAAAACCATGCAACTTGGTGAAAGAGCATCAACTTCCATCAGCCCCCATGACAGTCACTTATCCCAGCCGTGCTGAATGAGCTGCTTGGAGCAGGGGCCATGTGAGTGGCTCCCACAGACCACAGGCCTGACCCCAAATCACAGATCCGGCTATTTCAGGATCTGACTCAGACTGCCCTGAGCTCAAAAGTGCTTTAGTTGTTAAGGACTGTAGGTCTTGTGTAGTACTCACTTTAATTAGTGATACCTTTCACCCCTGGAGTTTTTTTGCCATTTTTCTTCATCAGGACCTTAAAAAGAATTACCAGATCAGACATTAAGTAATTCCCTTCAGCCTCAAACCATCCTCACCTGCTGTTTGTGAGTCTGCAGTTTGCTTTTCCTGCATCTTTGTTGTTAAGACCTTAGTCCATATTCTTATTTCTATCAAAAGTTCATCAAGAAAAGCCCATAATTTCTAAGTTTCCATCATATATTTATTCACCTCTACCTGCCCAAGAGGTTGTGAAAATTTCTTATCCTCTGTTGTCTTGTTTTCTAGCTGCTTACAACTTCATCCTGTCGACTTAACTGCCTACTTAGGTCGAGGCCATTTCTGATACAGGCCTTGTACAAGTAAGCTGTACAAGGACATCTGTGTGATGACCTCTGCATTCTCATCAGTGTTGTCTTCTGCAGTAACTGATGCTCAGTGACACAAGTCACAAACTTGTCCTCTTCATTCCACATCTGCAGACTGTGGTACCCACTACTTCAAACTGCCTGTGTGTGTCTTCAATGGCAGATGAGTCAAACAGATGTCACTCTACCATCCCCCATCTGGTTGTATATACACCTTTCTATTGCCATGTTCCAGTCATGCTTTTCAAGAAATTGCCTTTGTGACTCTCCCTTCACTTCTCTCACCCTTAGATCAGCTGAGGACATGCTACTGCAATTTTTTTGATGCATTACAGCTTGTTCTTTTTTCCAAGGAACAAAGCAGGTTACTTTCTGATGGGATGCCTGGTTCCTTTGTTCTTCAGAAAGAACAATTAGGTTGCTCCTGAACCTAGGTTTCCCATGCTGGCTCACAAAAAAACACTTCCATGACTTCTTTATTTCTTTTACTGGCATCAAAGGCTGATCTTTAGAGTTTCCCCCCCCTCCTCTATTTTAATTTTTTTTTTGTTCTGCCAAGTCAAACTGCACTTGAGAGTAACCATGCTCATCTGTTTCAGATGGAGATTATTTTACGTTTACAAGACATGAACCCATCGGAGTGTGTGGACAGATCATCCCTGTGAGTATCTCTACTAGCACTTTCTATTTATTTTCATTTGAACCAGCTCTCTTTAAAGACACATAAAACACAGTCCTCAGCTATGTGTGTTTTCCATTACGAAAAAAGCTGAGCTCATATTGTTGACATATCTTTAACAGCCTCCCTGCAAATGCTTATTTGAACATGCTAATAGGGTTTAGGCTCTGTTATTAGGAGTTAAGTTCTCAAGTCATAGAATTCTCATGATTAAAACAAGCAAAGCAAAACACAGTGTTAATATGCTGTCAGTGGTTATGGATGTTCACACAACTTATGGAAAATTGATGCTTTGCTGTGGTAGTCTTTCTATTTATTTAGTTTTTACTGTGATTTAACAGGCTCCTCAGTTCCTGGGAGAATGCGATGTATTTTAATACCATTCTTTCCTGCTATTTCTTTAACAAGGCTGGAGGAGAAAAGGAAACTCCAGGAGACATATCATTACAATTAACATTGTGTAGCTAATAGAAGACATTAAATGTTTGTTTGATTTGTTGTGAGAAACACATAATTTTGTCAAATCCAATACTCCCCCCTACACCTCAATATGCACCCTTCATAAAATCTTGCTAAACAGTGCATGGGATTACACTGAGAGGGATTTTTCAGAGGAACCAGTTAACCACCTTTGGCAGAAATTTCAATGGGAGGCTCACATATAGCTCTTAAAATATTTTGTGGAAGCTTTTTTTCTTGACAAAGCACTGGGGGACTAATCAGGACATTCTCTGAAATTTTTGTTGATGTTGATTTTTTATTTTCTTCATGTTAACCACAAAGCCACTAAACAGCAACATGCAGCACTTCCATTACAAAAAGAGCAGCCAGAAAAGATTACTTTAACAATTTTAAGCCCTTTTTCCCTATTTATATTGTTGCTATTTCATGTCTTTGTTAAGGGGTGGCTATTGTGTTCAGCACTCTGTAGAAACCCAGCAAAACATGCAACAACTCAGAGAGTCTGTGGCTACACCCATCCTGCAAACACCTACATACTCTCCTGACTTGGGCCTCAAAAATGAAAGATTCCACAGCTCTGTCCCCACTCTTCAGCCAATGACAACACCAACGTCTAACCCCAACGTTGCTGGACATCTCTTAGGCTTGTCTCATTGGGCTCCACTGACAGATCTGTTGAATAAACTTGGCCTTGGGCTGAAGATCAGCCAAAAGCAGGATTTGTTTAGTTCAGATGTGTAATATTCTTTGTTCAGGGTTCCCAACCATCTACAATACATGTTCCTTCATTCTTGTCCTCCAAACTGTTAAGATGGCTGTCACACAAATCTATTCTAACACTGCTGCTGATCTGTTCTGTGTTTCCTCCACAGCTACCAGTCACAGAGTACAGCCCCCGGCCATTGCACACGTTATTATAAAAATAAAATTAAACAGCAAGCCTAACACCAAACTCCTCATCCTCTTTCACATCCTAGCTTCCATCAAAGCATGCTCTTCTGCAGTGCTGCAGAATAAACAGGGCTATATACTGCCCTATAAAACTCCTTCGAGCTCTCCTTGAATCCCATTAGAAGTGCAGGCTGTTAGCACACTGCTGGCCCTATAGCTCCCCTCCCAGGTTTATATACTAGAGATGGAATTAAAACATCACTTTGTCTCCGGAGTTTATAAACAACAGAGGGAGTAAAAAATTGGGTGTTGGGTGAAGAAAAGACAGTTGTGTATTTTTTCAAGCTAGCCAGGGGCTAGAGGGATGTCTGTGAGAGTGGCAGCTGATATGCATCAGGCAGTAACACGTTCTAGCAGTGGCTGACTCTGTGACTGATATTTTCTATTCTCTTTCCAAAGGCGGTTACTGTATGCATTTATAAGAGTGATTGTGCAAACACAGTTATTTTATTACTCTGGCATTTCCACTGAAATCCACTTAACCTGTTAGGATCAGGCCTTGATGCAAAAGTCTTGTTACTTTTGTCTTTATCCACAACATGTTTGTGCATCAAAATAATATAATTCATTACATCTTCTGCTGCAGTTAAATGAAGCTGAAATGAATGGCAATACAAAATTTTGTAGCAGCAAAGAGTTCCTCAACGTGTTTTTTACTGTTCTTTTAACATCTTCTATATAAATTGCTCAGTAAGAAGTCTTCAAGAAAATTAAATGCTTTGACTGAGCGCTGACATTTATGGACTTTTTATAATTCCATAAATTAAGAATTATATAATTTTGATTATAAATTTTATATCTCAAGGTGCATCCAGGGGTAGGAAATTTACATCTGAAATTGCTTCAACATTAACAGAGTTCCTTCCAAAGAAGAAGAACTGTTTGTGATGGGGGAATTAAAACTACCAATTGCAAAACAGTAAATGAAACAAAAAGTTGTGACCAAAAAAATGAACAGATAACAGACTATTTTTTTATGGAGATTGCAGGTGGAGGTTGTATTTCTTTGAAAAGGAGAGAAAGAACTAAAAGGTCACTTGTTTCTTTCTTAATGGCAGTAATTAAAAAAATCCTTGCTTTGTGCTGGGAAAGATTTATGTTGAGGATCAGCCTGAGAAATAAGTGAGGTAGCAGCTTGACATCTTGAAAACAAAACACCACGGCAATATTTTTCCATCTATCAACTTTTTTTTTCCTACAGTGGAACTTCCCCCTGCTGATGTTTGCATGGAAGATTGCTCCAGCTCTGTGCTGTGGCAATACAGTAGTTATTAAACCAGCAGAACAAACACCACTCAGTGCTCTCTATATGGGAGCCCTCATCAAGGAGGTAAGAAAAATTGACAAGAGTACTGTCTCTATCTCTCCTTGTGGAGAAGGAACTACTAGCACATGCCTGATTTAAAGTGCTCTATCAGTTTTCGTAAGTCATGCTTACCTTTATTCATTCCTATTTTGACAGGCTGGCTTTCCACCAGGAGTTGTCAATATTTTGCCAGGATTTGGTCCAATTGTTGGTGCAGCCATAGCCTCTCATGTTGGCATTGATAAAATTGCTTTTACTGGATCCACTGAGGTAAGAGTATTTACATATGTATTGCTGCAAAATGTGAGTAAATACTTCAGTCCTTGTGCTACATTTCTTACTGTCACTGAGTGGAAGAGCTACATCTAAATAACAGCAGTCTGTCCTTCCCAGCTAAACTTAAGTACTGCAGTACTTCCCAAGCAGAAATGGCTCCTTTCCTCCAGCCCCTGCTGTGCTCGGCACCTCAGCACAGGAGATACGCCTGGAAAAATATTGCTGGGATTTCCTGTGGGCTTATGAGGATGTGAATCACATGCAAGTAGGCAGAACATCCCGTGTATATCACAGCACACATAAATGCTGCTTTAACATCCATAATTTGTGTATCTTGCAGCACTTGGGGAAATGGGGAGAGGAAAGGGGCAAATTATGCAAATATACTTCAACTTTGATGCCGCATTCAAGTATATTATGGATGAGGAGGAGGCCTAAAAAGGAAGGAATGCAGGGAGAAAAGGAGATTGTCCAAGGTGTCTGTTCCCAAAATGATGGAAAGAAGCTGGCCAGAGGATGAAGGGAGTCAGTTGTCTCCCAGATGCCAAAATGTCTTGCTGTGAGTCTCCGATGCAGATGTTTCAGAGAAGGCTCACTCTGAAGACGAAGTTTGCAATCTACAGAAAGACTAACCCTCAAAACTCACATCACGTCTTGCTCTCAAATATGTGCAAAGCTGGCTGTTATCAGGGTTGGGGTGGGGATGACAGAGGTACTCCAGACTGAAGTCACAGGAGAAGGGGCCTTATCTCATCGTCTGAAGGCAGACAGAAAGGAATCTCTGGGGGAGTTTCAGGGCTGGTTATATTTAGAGAGTGCTAAATCCAGCCCTTTTCAATTCAAAATCTGACAAACTATTGTATGGAGGGAGCTACACCCCAGGGATCCAGTTACTCTTTGATATGTTTGACTCCCACTCGTGGCAGTGGAAGGCTTTATGCATCCCAGGGATACCGCTCTTCACAGTGAGGCAATTTGTTTTTTGATTTGAGCCGATAAACTCACTGACCAAGCAGCCCTACTAGACATGTGTGAGTATCTCCCTGGTGGGCCCAGGGACTGCAGAGACCAGCTCAATTATTTCAAATAAATTATTCTGGTGGAATTACACTTTAATTGAGTTTGGAAGTCACACACAAGCCTAAATTACCAGTAAAATGTAGCTGCAGTCATATGCCTAATTTGCACACAGAGTTGTTTTGCAATTACTATATGCCTGTACATGGTTTTTAATGGCAATTTCAGATTCTAATATACACAGGTTACATTCTAACTCGATGGATACATCAGATTTCAGATTATTCTGTGGAATTACTCTAGTCATTACATCTCCTGTAACCAATTAACATTAGCATTCTGGAATATTGAAAACTTTAATATGAGCTGATTACCCCCCATAAATTAAGCTGAAACAATTGTTTTCATAAAGATATGTGGTCTCTGTTTAAGATAAATATTCTATTATACAGGATGTTGCACTGTTTGGAGGAGGAAAAATACAGATGGGTTAGGTTTCAAAGTTGTCTCTTGTAGCCAAAATAAATTTTTATTGTAGTTCCAGACAGCTTTAGTTTTAATAGGCGTTTAAACTCAAAAGCTGTGGGTTTTACACTAACTCAGTGCCTACCTTTAAAAGCCTTACTAATAGGAAGTGAAAAGCATTACAGAGATGAAAAAGCAATTCTCTAAGAACCTAAAGCAAGAACAGATGGAACGTTTTAATGCAGAGTTAGTGTAAACTATTCCATATTGTTTCTGATTTCCTGTAACACTGAATTTTTGTAACAGCAAGTCAACATTTTAACATTTTAAACACAATGCTCTGATATGAACCGGACTATAGAGGCTTTGACTTCTCCAAAACAGATTTCAATTTCTAATGAAATAATAATGGAAATATTTTGTCTCTCTGGTACTTGTCTGAGGCATGTCAACTGTGCATTGCCATGATGTGGATTTCCGATAGCTATTAGGTATATAAATACCATGATATTAACTTCCATTCCTCTGTTCCATCCAGGTGCTAGTTAAGGCAGTTAATACTTCCAACTTGAGCAAGTTAATGATAAAACCCATCAGTACGAATGCAAAGACCTTCAAGTTCAGGTTCTGAAGCACAGGTTTTTCTTAAGTTTTTCACTATGAGGTTCTTTTATATATGTTCTTTGCCTTTGAAGTATATACTTACGGCTAATGAAAACTCCCCATTTGCCTATAAAAATCACAAAACCAGGCTATTATTATCTATTTCCTGCAATATTCTTGAAAGGCAGAAAAGAGGCTGCTCTTCCTACAAAAAAATTCAATGCTAATCTTTTCCAAAATTTGTAGAACCCAATGCATAGAAATATGAGCCAAAAGGCCAAGTTCATGACCTTAACTCCATAAAGCCTGACACAGCCACACCAAAGAGCCATCCAGCCCACCACCTTATCTTGCAACATGACCAGTAACAGATGCTCACAGAAGAAGAGAGCATGTGTAGAGTGATCTTTTCCTTGCTGTAGCCTCACAGCTTCTGATAAACAACAACTTACAGACTTCCTGAGCCTGAAGGTGCATGTGGACAATTGTATTTAATAGCACCAGTGGCCTTGTCACTTGTGCATTAGTCCCGTACTACTTGAAACTCCTGAGTACTGGGAGGCCTCAAGCCTGTGCCTATGCAATGACAACACATAAATGATTTCTAATTTATGCTTCTGATTTCTAATTTATGAGCTGTCCAGTGTGTGCTCTCTCTCTGATTTTTTTTAGATTCTTTAGTGCTCTGAAATTTTTTTAAAATACTAGTATTTACTTTTCACACACTCTCCCACAAATAATAAGTGAAAAATCATAAAGAGCTTCATTACTGTTTGATTTCACTCTTTCCTACTGTCCCCTCCTTTTATGGTTAGCTTACACACATTAAAACAGTAGCCTACCAACTTTTTCATCCCTTAGCCTACTTGCTTAGGAAAACCTTCCAATGGAACACCTCCTATCCCAATGCTCTCAATGCATGGCTCTCAAAACTCTTCCCTCCACGGCTCATCAGGAAGGGTTCTGCAAACACCTGGCAGGCCCTGGATTTCATTCTGCCAACTGTCACATTGAAACAAATAAAATCATACTAAGTATGAAAGCAGGTCTAAAAATATTGTGCATTCTTAGTGTCCAGGAGCTTTCTTGGCTTCTCTGCTTGCTTTGCTTCACAGTCTTCAGCAGCCTGTTTGGTACAGGCATTTTAACAAAAGTGTTTATTTTTACTGTGTTGGTTTTAGTGAACCAGGGCTAATCCATGATCCTCCTTAATTACCACAATCTCCTCTCAGGCTTCACTGGCACATTTTTCCCTTGTCTTCCACAATCAGATGAAACTTAAACTGCTATAACCAAACATTTTTCCAGATAATATGACCACGTCAACAGTCACTCCTATCCCTTTCCTACCTTTCCTTGAAATCCCATAATCAATTTACATACCTCATTACATCTTACTGAATTTCTCCTTGATCTGTCTGGTTTCTAGCTGTAGGATGAAACTCTCACTCACCAAGACCATGGGAGAGGTTGTGTAAAGCTCAGCTATCTCCCACACTATCCCCATTGTCCACTATACATGCCTTTTGGTTTACACTGCCCTCTGTGCCTCAGCTTCTTCACTGTTCCACACATCCTTGGCTGTTTGAGTTCCTTTAAAAAAATTGCTAGCAATGATTTAATTAAAATAAACTTAGTCATTTATAACTTCTGAGTTTAAGAACAGATCCAGGGTGTCTGGCTTACCCAGATATTGAAGGGAAATGTATATGTCTGCTATTGGACTGCAGAGCTTAGCAGTACAGGAGATATTCTACAGGTCTCTTCCTCAGTGAAATGAACAGTGGGCCTTACAGATTTCCAAGATAAGCGCTGATGAGGGGACAATTTTTACACATATCAGAAATGCAGAGAGGTTCCTCATATTGCCTTCTTATTCTCTGAAAGAACTTTCGTTATGCAGAAAAGGTGAGAGGCCTTCAAAAAGCAGAGAAAAGCAGCCATCAGATGCTGCTTTAATCTTAACTTCCTTTTATTTCCATTCAAACCTGTGAGCTCAATTAAAGCTTTGCAAATGCAGCCATTTTGAGTGCTCTGAGCTGTCTGTCCATGTCTGTACCTGTGTGCTCTATCTGAACTGGAACTGTGTGTGGGAACAGTGTACCCATAAGTTCTTGGTGCACAGGGAATAGCTGGGTGCAGTATGTTCTGGGTCTAAGATGAGAGATGATTATGGAGAGCAAGAAGTTACAGATTTTTTTAAATGTGTATTTAAAGCACTGCCTGCATTAAAAATTGTGTCTTGATTGTTGCAAAAGTTTAATGAGTTCTAATAACTTCTGTTCAAAACTAAATGTGTAACCTCCAAATCAGAGTGACTTACAACTCCCTTTAGTTGTTAAATGCTCTCAGGATGAAAATTATAGATAGCACACAAAACATTTGAAGCTCTGGCCAAGAAGAAATGTATCCTAAGTGGCTGGTTTCCACTTTGTTCAAACTATGACCCATTAAAATGCAGACAGATTTAAGATAGGATTCAGGTCTGTGTTCAGGCAGTTCTGTAGAGTAACCCAAATAAATATCCAACAAATTGGTTTGGATGCCTGTGTAAACAAAAGGTCTATAAACAACTGCAATAAACGCCAGCAAAAGAGTCTGCGTTTTGCTTGGCAGAATGTTTTCTTTATGCACTTAGATTAACAAACCATGATCTCATCATTAGTCAACAAGATACTAGAGAGACCATCAAAGCAAACTACGGGAGAGTCAAGATTGATTCATGCCAAACAAATGTTTGTAGCTAACAGCTGTATTACCACTGATTCTAATTTACTCAGCAGGATTCTCCTTTCATTTCCAAAGTGAGATGAATGTCACAATGCATGATGTAGACAGAATGTCTACTGACTGCACGAGCAGCGAGTTGTGTCAACTCTCCTGGATCACACAATCTTTTGCTGGATTTAGGCATCATGAAGAGTTGCAACCTGGCATTTTCTACTTTAGCAACAAGAATCTTAAAGGTGATTTGACCCGTTCTGAGAAGTCTGTGAGGTTACGATGCAACACACATGCCCTGTGTAAGGATTTAGGGAGGCTACATTACCATTCATTCCTGCTTCTGTGGAATCTTTTTGATCCTGACTTGGACAACTTGTGCTTCCTGAATGCAAAGTAGTTGTTTCCCTTTTCCTTCCTGTTTTTGGTAGCATTTTAGGGACCTGTCCTTGGACAACTGTTGTACCTCCTTGCCTATTAAAAATACATATCAAAAGGATTCACCTTCTTAAGCCAATACAAATAGGGAGGTGTATCAGCCCTATCAACATTAACAAGAGTTTAGCCACAGATTTCCATGGGGCCAGGATTTAATCCAAGGAACAAATGAGCCATTTATAGCTTAGGATTCTCTCCAGGAATTTCTGTTTGGAATTGTCTTTTCACTCGTGCTGCACTATTCACTACACTCTTTGCAGGGCTGCTCCTCCCACAGGGCATTTCACAGTCAAATAAAACTGCCAGTATTTCAGACTTGCTTGTCCTTGCTCAAGGCACATCCTGAACATGCCATGAGGTTCTAAAATGCTTCTCAGAAAGATTTTGCATATAATCTGGAATTTATAAAAAATGAGATAGACTAAGTAAGCAGCACCATGGTTTGGAGGTTTTCCCAAAACATTGATGTCAAGTGCCTCAATATTTTGAGGTTGGAGAGAGACAACTGTACTTCCAGAAAACAGAGAAAATTTCCATTTAGTCATACCATCTCCCCCAAACTTCCTCAATCTCTTGTAGCTTAAAAGACTTACTGTTCTTCATAAATTCTTTCAATATCCCAAGAAAGGTATTGAAGATATATTATTTAAAATGCTTAACTGATGATGTTTGACCCCTTTGTCAAATTTCACATTGTTAATGGAATCTTTTAATCTACACAGCTCCCTGTGCAGGTCTTACCTTCATTGTCTTGTCTGTGGGAGTATGCAAGAAAGCTCCCTGCTGTTCAGCTAGACTGCTGTTCCCTGCATTCAGGTGTTCCCTAGTGACTCACCATGTACCTGTGATCAAAAGAAGGTTTAGCAGAGGAGAACCCAGGCATTCTGAATGAAAGAGCTGTAGAGCCAGTACCACAAACCTTGGAGGCTTGCTTTTGAATCATGAGACTTCCAGTGCTTTAATAGCAACAGGCAAACAGTCATGTGCCATTTAGAAATAGACATTTCTGTCTGAAAGCAGAAAATTAGGAGAACATGAAAGGCAACAAACTCTTTTTCATTTCTGCACAAAGTATTTAAAAGTTGACTGCTTGAGCCACCCCTTGAAAGAGACATTAAATTTCCAAATACAGAAGGGATAAACAAGCAACAATCAAATGTATTAGGTCATGATACACTCTCAATGCCTAATGTCATTCAGTCCAGAAACAGACCCTTCTAGGACTATCCTTCACATAGCTTTTGTTACAAAGGGGTGCCTCAAAATGCTTCTTTAATCTTTGTTGTTGTTGTTCTGCATAACAAATTGTTTTCTTTGAAACAAGCCAAATTACATCTGCCTCACCCTCCATGCAGCTTACAAGGTTATGGTACTTCACAAGCTATCCAGGGATACTCCTGATATCAATCTTGAAGCCTATTCAAAACAAGGATGGGGAGTGAGGGCTTTCTCTGCCAACATTCCTGTTGAATAATCGCACAGCTCCATTATCTGTGGGGGAGTCCTCTCTTCCAGCGTTCCCTCGCAAGGCTGTTCTGCCTACTGGGAGCTCCGGGACAGAGCTGAGAGACACCGCAGGAAGCGTGTACTGAAAGACCATACAGATTGCAACACTATCACTTATCCCTTTCATGCTGTCTTTCCCCATAAAGAGAGGGTCGGTCACAAAAGGCCGCCTTTGTCACTAAATAACCACAGCGCTGGTGCCTTCCCTAAGACTTTTCCCAACGTGTTAGAGCACAGGGCACAATGGGAGCACAGTGAACAAAAATGCTGAGCAGCATGAGTCCCACCACCCTGATGTCTACACTGATTTCTAACGGGAAGGACACAGTGAAGCTTTCTAATAAGTTTGTACTTGGAAACTTGACAACAGCTTCCCCATATTAAAAATACTCTGGACTACACACTTCCAAATTAACACCATTGTCTCCAAGCCCTTTGGACATTAATATTTTCCATATACATCATATTTGGACTACCATATTTGCCAATCAGTCATTTGCATAGAGCCCTTTCAAAATCTTTACTTACATTTTTTGATATTCAACTAGAATGGAAGGCAGAGAGATGAGAGCTGGACACATTGCTCTGGCTTCCTTGGGAATTTTTGAGGGGAAATAGGTGGTTGTTCTTTGCGAGAGGGAGGTTCAAGGCAGTGAGGGTGTGAATGGCATTGGCTGGCACTGGCTATAAACACAGAACTCTGGTTTCCAGTGTAGGTTTTCAGCACAGTTTGAGAGCCTGGAATTTCCAGATGACGTGCTCGATGTCTGTGGTGGGGGTGGAAGGCAGAAAGGGTCCTCCTTTTTCAGGCTCACTTCTGGCTGTCAGTCAAACATAGCAATAAAATCAGCTCCAATTAAGGAGATATGCAAGGAATGTCATGATAATGTCAACACTCCATTCCATCAATACTCAGATAAAGAAAAATAGCTTTTTCTTTCTTTCCTTTTTTTTTTTTTTTTAAAAAAATAACCTCAGTCACACTTAGCTGTGGTATCACCAGATAAACAACAGTTAATCACAAAGGTACATGAAGTGGTTGACAATTCCTTCATTATCCTATGGGGTTTTTGCTTTGGTTTTTTTTTTTTTCTTTGGGGGCCCTGGTTTCTGTTTCGTTTGCCTTCTGATTACTCCAGTGCTGACTTAACTTTCTCTAGCAGTCTGCCTTCAACTCTCTGAGAGGTTCAGCTTCTCATCCATTAACCCCTTGCTGCAGGGAATATCACTCACATAACCTTAGAAATAGAAAACAGATAGAGAGACCAGAGCAATACGTGGAGAAAAAAAGTCCAGCTCTGGTCTCACTCCCATCTCACTTCACATCTAAATTTCTGTGTGACATTAAAACAGGTCCGAGTTAATAGAAAATACTTATCAAGGTTTTCAGGCTTCTCAATATTCAATGATACTTTTAATCCTGTGTTTTACTATGGAGAAGCCTAAATCTACCTGTGATTACTTCCTTAGCTGCAAAGTGGGCGCAGTTACACTGCAACAGTATAAAATCTGATCTGTTTTGGATTTGTTGATTTAGGGAGAGGAGAATTTCTAGGAAGCACAGCTGCCTGTCCAACTGTAGTGATGTGGAAACACCTGAAATATGTAGCTGTCAGATTGCTACTCCATTTAATCTACTGTCATGTTCATTGGCAAGATCTGCAATTTGTGGCTGCTCCGGCCACAGGGCTGAATTCTGCTCCAGCTGACCCACAACCTACAAAGACATTTTGGAGATTCTTTTGACCTCCTCAACCCATACTAAGATTATCTGTGGTGCAGCTGTGGGTCAGGTTTGGGATGGTGCTTTTGTAACTTCTTGCCCTGCTTGGTATCCTGCTATGTGCTGTTGATCCTGAAGGGGAGGCTGATGATTTCATCAGAATTTGACATATTAAGCCTTGTGAACATGTCAGTGGTTTGGATGAAAGTAATTCTAGTTACACCAATTTCAAATTTTTCATTCAGCCCTCCTAAAGCCCCCTAAAAGAAAGCCCTAAGCCATTTTAGCATAGATACAAGTGGGTGAAGGGTACACACAGTTTGTGCTGTGTCTTATCCCTTCTCAATCTCTAGGCAAAAAAAATGGCAAGCTGTCCACTGCTGATGAGAATCTGTTTGGATGGAAGAACCTGCTGGATTATTTAAAGCTCTGCTCTAGTCATAGCCAACCTTGGCTGTTAAAGTGAACTGTATGACTACATTCCCTGTAAAATGTGTGTCCATTTCCTTTCAGGTTGGGAAGCTGATCCAAGAAGCAGCTGGAAGGAGTAATTTGAAGAGAGTTACATTGGAGCTGGGTGGGAAAAGCCCAAACATTATTTTCGCAGATGCTGATCGTAAGTCAGCACTTCCATATTTTTCTTAAAAACATGTTTGTGTGATGTCTTTTTCTTTTCTTTTTTTTTCTTTTTTTTCCATTTCAAGGCACATCTTTCATACAAAGTGAAGTGAAGCAATACAGCTCTATTTGCACTTTTCAATCTTACAGAAGCAGTGTGATATTTTTTATAAAAAGGCAACATTTGAACCCAGAGATTCATAATCAACAAGAAAGCAGAAAAAAAGTTATAACCAAGCATACAGACATGGTGTTATTTACAGTCATGATCCCATACACATTTGTTATCTTAAACTCTGCAGCAAGGTGATTTAGTGCTTTAAATCTGGAAATTCTGTGATTTTTTTGCTTCACAGCCATTACAAAGACAGAGAACTTTTATTTACACTTGAGTGTCTAATGTAGTCAGTGCAGAATTCCTTTGTTAAATAGCTAAAAATGGAGATTATTCCCTTTTTTAAAGGTTCACAATTGAAGAATTGTGTATTGAAATATCCTCATTGCCACTGTCAGCAGGGAGCTGAAAATTTTGGCAGATGTATGATGTTGTGCAGCTGAGATTTTTGGCACCTGAGAAGGTACAGGACAGCTGCTTAGGATAGGATGTAAACACAAAGTTTCTGCTTAAATGATCAGTGAAGAAATAGTTAAAAGGTTGATATCTAAATTGGTCAGCAGGAGAGTTTGAAGTTAACGCCCCATTAAGATGAATGAGACAGTTCACACCTTGCTCAGAGCTCTAGCCGTTTTTGAGAACTTTGTAACCCAAATAAATAGACACATAGGGATTTGGTCTTCTAATTTAGAACTGGGAAATTAATAAAGAATTATTCTGAATAGCATGAATTACAGGTGTTGGTTACAAGCCTCTACCTGTTTTCAAATCTCACCAGTGTTTGAATGACTAGGAAAAGTTTGACTACTTCCAGCAGCTTCTCTACATAGAAATGTTCTACCAAGTCAGAGATCTAAATTTCAGCCACAGGCATCTTGGTAAGCTAAAAAAGCTCCTGTCAACTGGAGATAGATGCAAATGTTACAGCCTTCTACCCCAGTTACTCATCTCCATCTCCCACTTAATATCACCACATCTCAAATATCCCCAACCCTAATCCTAACCCTAATCAAACCCTAATCATATAACCACTAAGTCATACTGGATCACCTGAACATTTCTAGCACAGTGATCCATGCCAGGGGCAGGTCTGTGTTATGACCTTCCACAGGGGAAGGACAACTGCTCGTGGCTGCCACACAGAGCTGTAGTTTATCTGATGAAGTTGCACACAACAGGGGAACAACAGGACACAAAGGGGAGCACAGTCTTCTTCAGGACTGTTGGTTTCACAGTATAAATCTCTCTAAAGCTCCCTGGTCCTCTCACAATTACAACCTTCAGCACTCGACCTAAGATTTAGACTTCAAAGCTCTGATTATTTAAGAACAGCATTTTGCTCGCCATTCTTAAGGAACTGTTTTTTTCTGCTTGAGTTAGTCGAAAGTTAGCAGAAAGCATGATAAAGCTGTAGAAAGTTTAGTGCACCAAAACAGAGAAGAATGGTTAGAGCCTCTCATGGTGAAAAAGTGTTAACAATAGAGGAAGAAACATCAGTTAAGCACATCTATCCACTAGTGTTTTCGATCTCGACGGAGCTGCCTGGGAAAAATTGAATGTGACCAAGGGAACAACCCATGTAATTTTTATAAAGATCACACCAAGGGTAGGAAAATACATTTCTGTTAGATGGAGTTGTCTAGAATGTGCTGTTTAGTCCATAAAAGATTATATTTTAAGCAATGTTCCAAAGTGCTACAGCTGGCAACAGAGGTATTACAGTGCTGTGGGTTATCACTTTTTAGGGATGAATTCATTATTCTTGTCTTGTCAGCTGTTACACCCAATGGAAGAATGTAGCTCTGAGTGTCTAAATATGACTGGATCCTCTCTCTTCCTTGGATAGAGAATGTGTTAGTTGTGCCTTCAAGGAAAGCAAGAAACAAGGGTTGATTGTTCTATAAATGACCTATAATTTTATAAGCCTTACTCGGTCACCTGTACAGGCCAAGATGTTTCTGTGTTGCAGAAAAAGCACCCGGCTTTTTGTGAAGGGCAGGTCTTGACATTATCAAAGTCAAATTCTCCCAAGTTCTTGGTTTGCTGTAATTCTCACCTGTGCAGTATTAAACCAACTTGGGATCACAGACAAATTTTCCCTCCTGTACTGACCCTGGTCAGAGACAATTTATGTGGGCACAACCTGTTTCCTGGAGTCTCTTAAGAGTTTTAGTTGATGGACTACATATTGCTGGCATATAAGACACTGGTGAAGTTGTCCTTGCATACTCTACTTCTATAGATTGCTAAAGCACTGTCTTGATATAACCTCTGCAATGGGATATTAAGCCATATTTTGTGGCTGGTGTGATGAGATGGCATGTGGAATGTGTTACCTGTGGACCCTTCTTTACCTAGATGATGCCTGAAGTCACAAGCAGTCCCTTGAAGTCAAGTGTTTCTGAAACAGTTGTAATGCTGCTAACATCCCTTCAGTACAGCTGTGTCCAGAGTGGAATAAATGGGGAAAAAATCAACTTTGGACTTGTTCAAAAACTCTGTATTTTCACAGGAATTATGAAACAAAATTAATAATCCTCAGTTATGACCTGACACAACTATAGTATGTCTTGATTCAGTTTTTTTAAGCCAAATTCCAAAGTTTTGGGAATGTGGCACCATGTATGCACAACACTGGTGCAAAGGCAGATTTGTCTATGGTGTTTCAGTGCAACACATACTGTCTTGGTGTTTCAGTGGACTATGCTGTGGAACAAGCTCACCAAGGGGTGTTCTTCAATCAAGGTCAATGCTGCACTGCAGGCTCACGCATTTATGTGGAAGAATCAATCTATGAAGAGTTTGTTAGGAGAAGTGTAGAACGTGCAAAGAGGAGAGTGGTGGGGAGTCCTTTCGACCCGACTACAGAACAAGGTCCACAGGTAAAGGAATTGTGCTTTGGCTCTACAGCCCAGAAGGGCCATGAAAGTGTTCAAACCCTACTAAGAGGTTAGTCAGTGCACACTCACTCATAGTCCAGGGTACCTGACACAATATATGTTTTTAAGACTAAAATTCTAAAGGAGTAGATAATCTGTACAGCTCTGAGGTGTTTCTTGTTAAACAAAAAGTCTTTATTTAAATATCCATGTTTGCCTCCCAGTTTTATGAGCAAGATTTGGATCTTCAGCCCTCCAGATACAGCTGTAAACTGTGAGAAACTCTCAAAAGTCTCTGTGGGCACTTACTTTCAAGAATTGCCTTCAACCACAACTGTGCTTGTAGACCTATGAAGTCTAAGCAAGAGATGGGAAGAATTAGAAATAAGTCTTCAGAAAATGTTCCTGCCACTAATAACCATCTGGGCTTATACCATTTTCAGGAAGTTAATTTGGGACAAAAATTAATGATCTGCTTTTTTTTTTGTGCTTATAAACTAGCAAGAATTTGGGCTGAGCCACAAACATAAGGAGACACACCCTCAAGAAGGCTGAGCCCAAAGTTACAGTCAGCAGCTACTTGTAGGTCTTTGGCATCTCCAGCTCAAAGAGTAGTGAAAATAAGCATGAGCCTATTCAATGGGATGTGACTTGCCTAAAAAACCTATTTTGACTCAACTGTCAAGTACACGGTCTGCAATTCAAATGTCTTCTTCTCTCTTTCAGATTGATAAAAAACAATACAACAAGATCTTGGAACTGATCCAAAGTGGCATTACTGAAGGAGCAAAACTTGAATGTGGGGGTAAAGGACTGGGAAGAAAGGGCTTCTTCATTGAACCTACGGTGTTTTCCAATGTAACAGATGACATGCGCATTGCCAAGGAGGAGGTATTTACACACATGGGCAAGGTCATTTTAGAAGGTCCTAAACATGACTTTTTTTCTTTTGCTTGTTTCTTGACACAAAAGCTTCGGAGTGAAAATTACCACTATATAAAAAAAAAAAAAAAAATTTTCAGAACTCCTTATGGACACAGCAACTAACATCAGCTGGGTAAGGAAGCTCAATTTTTGTCATTGGCTGTAAGGCCTCAGACCTTAGAGAGGAGATAAGGGTACAATGGAGAGTTCAACTGAGGCACCTGCTTTGGGAAATTCTTGCTGTTTTACAGTCAGATATTATCACTGTTAAATATTGCTGTGAAAAATTTTAAAGAGTACAAAGGAGAAGATAATTAAAGAGAGATGATAACTAAAAAAGCAGCATAAAATGGGAATAAAATGCCTCTGAGTGGGCTGGTTTATTAATTAATGATTAATCTTTGTTGCAGATTTTTGGGCCCGTTCAAGAAATACTGAGATTTAAAACCATGGATGAAGTTATAGAGAGAGCCAACAATTCTGATTTTGGGCTGGTAGCTGCTGTCTTTACAAATGACATAAACAAGGCCCTGACAGTCTCTTCAGCAATGCAGGCTGGGACAGTCTGGTAAGCAGAGGTTGTCACACTCCTGCTCTTGAAAAGAAAAGAGTTTGACTCACTATCATTATGTCACCTCAGTTTTGCACCCTTACCCTCTTAGTGGTGAATGACTAGGCCAGACATGGGCTGCAGGAAGGTGTTGTGATCCCTCCCTGCTGGGGAATGCTACTGGAAACTGGAAAGCACCTTGCTTCCCATGAGCATGGCAACCACTGCTGGGTGGCACTGCTGAAAACAAACACTACAAATGATCCTTTCTGTGGAGCAGAGGAATCCTCTGAGGCTTCTGCTAAAGGCACAAAGAGTGGTGTACTTTCTACAACGCTAAGGACCTGAGGAGACACCTCCTCTCTAGTCCTCAGGAATAGGTAAAGCCACCTCTAGAGTTTACTAGCTTGCAATTTAGTATGTCAAGCCTGGGTAAACTAACGATCTGCAAGAAATTAGGGAGAAAAAGGGCAAATTCAAATCAAATAGCTCTTAATTATAACATGGCACTGAGGTTTGTCAGCAGATTAACAGTTCATTACTGAAGCTGTGTGCAAGTGTAGGGTGCTCTCCCTCCAGTCCCCACAGGTCAAATCCCACTCTCCTTACGAGTAAGGAGCAGAATTGGGGGGGTTTTAGCATAAATCCCTCATTTCTTTTCAACAGGAAACAAGTTTGTTATTACTAAGATGTATACAGTGTCCTTAACTCCACAAGTTTGAGCCTCTCTTTGAGTTATCCAAAGGTCTCTAACAGCACAGATGGACTTAATGCCTCTTCTTATTACAGGATAAATTGCTACAATGCCTTAAACGCCCAAAGTCCTTTTGGAGGATTCAAAATGTCTGGCAATGGGAGAGAGATGTAAGTATGACACTGCTGTTTTCTAAATTGTTTTCAGCTCTACAACTTAATAAACATTAATGAATCCTTCCATGCAAATTAAGATAAGGAAATATTCCAGCCTGAGGACTGGGACATAATATAAGGTGACTTTTAATCATTGCCAGTTCAAAATCAATTGATTTGCATGGTAAGACCACTTTTCTGAGTTTTTTTGAACATTGCAAACTAGCTTACTGGAACTTTCTTCTTATCCTGAAAGGAACTGAAAATTTCTGAGTATTTTTCTGAAAGTTTTTTTAGACATATTAACCATTATTTTTTCAGAAATACCCTCTTTTTGGTACTGCTGTGTGCTTGTTGACTGGTACAGTAAATGACTTGTCTCAGAGCTGTTTTGCCATATATTTTGCCTCTCGGTATTTTTTCCTTTCTTTAGGTTTTACTATATTTATTAATATAGGTGCATCTGAATTTTATAAAAACGTTATCAGCTTGCAGATTTATAAACAATGTTAAATGCAATCAGGCCTAGATAAGGAGATAAATGTGTTTACATCCCTTTCAAAAAAGTCACTTTTCATTACAAAGCTTTCTTTCTTATTCCATTTAGAACTAAGTGCCAACTATTTTGAAATGGTGCTCCACACTCAAAAACTGTCCCATGTACCTAATTTAAAGTCTTACCAGTTTTTTATTCTCATTACAATCCCAAGGAAGTTTAACAATTGCATCAGCCCCAGATTGGTTACATACAAAAGATTCAATTAATTTCTGTGCAGGAGGCATGTGTACCAGATATCTCTCACCTAAGTTTTCAAAATAGCTTATGGCTAATGGCAAACCCAGCAGTAAAACTAAAGTAAGGTCAAACTCTTTAAAACTTTAAATACGTTGAAGTATACAACCTGATCTATAAAATAAGGTCTGTGTAGTCTGAAGTATTTTCCCTCGTTAGGGAGTACTTTGAATAACACATTCATACTATTCTCCACATTCATGAGTTATGAGGTGATCTCACACTGGCATAAATATGTCAGCTCATCTAACTCTTATCATTGTGAAAATATTCCAAAACTACTAAGCTCAATAGAGCACATGAGTAACTTGACACCCAAGAGTGACCCCACTGACTCCAGGGAGGGTAACTGTGCAAGAAAATATTCACTGGTGTCGCAGAGTTTTTGAAAGTGGGGAAAGCAGGCAGTGCCACAGATCCCATGGAAAAATCTTTGGTAGATGTGCCCTTGATTCCCATCTACAGCTTTGAAAATATTCATCATAAACAATAAATGTTTGGAATGGCAATAATGTCCATCTCACAAAGATGCATGAAAACCTACTTATGAGTAATTATTCTACTCCTTTCAGAACCGCTTTGATCAGATATCACCTTCTAATTCACCTCCTCCACCCTGCATAAATACCTGCATAATTTTTATTTAAATGCCACAGTTTCTTAGATCCTTGTTTTTAAGGGATACATTTTACAGCATAAATAATGTTGAGTCAGGCAATTAAAGAAAAAAAAAAAAAGAAAAAGTGTTGATACATTAGTGTGTCATTGCTAAGCTAATGCTATGTTACAGTCACATCCTAATTGTGCCACTGTGCTGCCTGTACTAGCACTGTATTTTCTGGGATGACTTCTGGTCCTGCATTTAAATTCACAGGTTTTAATCACACATAGGCAAAAACAATCACAGAAAATTGAGATCTGTTATACTCATTTTACACTCCCACAAAATGTAGCAGGGTATGTGCATCCCAGTAGAGAACCAGAACTCATGTACACAACATAACTGATTTCTGTTTGTATTAAGACTACTTTCAATATTCTTGTATTCTTGAAGAAGTCTGAAAGACATGGGTTGTTTTATATTCATGCTTCTTTAAAGCTTCTTATCATTGCCTGGGCCATGTAAAATTTAACTCCCATGTAACTAAAAATTGGTGGCTCATCCCAGACAGCCACATGTGGCTGTTCTGTATTAGAGTTCCTCAAAATTCTGGTCTCTGTCCAAATGTCTTCATGGGAAGGAAGTGCCATTCTACTTCAGAATTGTCTGGATAGTGCTGAGATGCAGGACAGTTGCATTTTGAGAAACAAGTACAAGCAGGAGAATGGCTTGGAGTTGTAAATCTTTTCCTTATCTTTTTCTTTCTCTTGAACTGAGGGAGGGAAGAGAGTATGTAACATTTCTTTTTGAAAAGCAGTTTGTTCTTCTTCTCTCACACCTACATAACCAAGGGATACCACCATGCAAACTTGGCCTGTGGGCTCCTTCCTTTTCACAGACACAACCCTTGTTCTCACCCCGATACCAAACTGCAGTCCAAGAAGTGATCAGGGAATAAGATGTTAT
>WEIV01026933.1:186298-212982 GCA_013390005.1 Calyptomena viridis
TGTGTCCAACAGGTGTCTGGAACACCACCATGGCCCTGCTGAATTCAGCACAAACTTTCACACAGAGACTTACTAGCATTTGTTATTGGGCTCCATGCAGCTCCTGGTGACACCTTCCACTGAGCCCTAAGGGAATGGTTCTGTGGCCCAGCTAAGTCTGATAAATAGCTGAAGTTTTTGCTCATTCTTTGAAGATAAATCTACCACTTTCTACTGAAAGCTGGGGGTGGGGTGGTCTAATTCAATGGGGACCTTTCACATGTCAAAAAATCTTCATTAATATATTTTCTTGCATGTACTTAGACTCTGGTAAATCATAAAAATGCCTACTGAATCATCAGCCTGAGTTAAATATCAACCACTATATCACATATAAAGCTTCCCAAGCCAACAGGCATATCAGAAATTTTTCAAACTGTAGGTGAAGTGAAATGGGCTGGTAAATACTGGTATTTCTTCCCAAATGAGTTAACTTTCCAAGGAAGGTTACAGAAGTTCCACCCCAATGTCATCCCGATGTTATATTTTGTGTAAAATCTACTGTGTAGAAGTAAATACAAATTATGCTTATGTAACATTGGGGGCCTACAGTGGGGTTTAACTGCTTTGAACAGTGGCTTCTCACTCCATTCTGAAACACTTATTAGAAGGAGGTTCTGAGGAATTCCTCTGAAATATTCTTTATGGTGCAGTTGGCATTAAGTCCTGCACAGAAGAATCCAGAGAGAAGGCAGTGTCAAACAATAAACATGCTAACATCATATCCATGCCAGCATGTTCTAGATTTTAATATAAGTAATGGAGTAATATTATGTGTGTTTTAGGGGTGGGGATAAGAATTCAACCAAGAAACAAATGTCTGTAAGATCTCATGCAAAAGAATCCTCATATGAGTTCATATGGAAGAGATACCCTACTTCCAGACTTGGACTGTACCTGTTTTGAGGTGGGGATGGTGTTTGCTTTACATACACAGCATCCGGAAGACATATCAAAACTTAACTAATGACTTAAAGAGACTTCTCCATTACTCAAAATAACAGAGGAAAATGCAAATATCTGGACTTGAGAGAAGACAGGCATAAGTCCCAAAAAGTCAAGCAATACCCACTCTAAACCTCAGCAGAGCTGTGTAAGAGATGAGCCAGGCCACAGCTGACTACAACTAAATGTTAATAGCATTCAGAAACACACATTTCTTGAGCATAATTTATCCAAAGCAGAACACATACCCCTCAGAGCCATGTGGCTGATGACTGGGACCTAATAAGTGGCTGGCTTTTAGCAGTATGGAGGATCTTATATAAGGTGCTGTGCCAGGACAAAAAGAGGCCGTCTACAAAAATCTAGAGGGAATCTGAGCAAGCTGAGGATTCTTCCAGAGTCCATGCAAATGGGGATTTCTACTGCTGGAGAAAGATCAGTGGGTTAGGAGTCAGGTTCATATTTATCCAGGGTTGAAAGGAGCTAATTTTTCATTGTCCTCAGTGTGGACCTTCTCTTTCTTGAGTGCAATATAAGCAGTAATTTCACTGGCCAGTGGTGTAGCCCTTCCACTAACAAACAGTATTTCTGGGTTCAGTGTTTTGTATCTCCTTATCAAATGCTAGAGACATCCATTGTTTTTTTGACCTAAACTGAACTGGAATTTTATGTTATATCTTAACTTTATCGAAAAATCACTTCACAAGTTTTTGCTTGATATCTAGTCTAAGCTGATGCTGAAATTTGTTTTTTAGGGGTGAATGTGGATTGAGAGAATATTCTGAAGTTAAAACTGTGACAATAAAGATCCCTCAGAAGAATTCCTAAAATGACAAAAGATCATGTTGTGCAGAAGAGCACATGATGCCACCTTCTCTATTCCTTATGGAGACCAGCACTCAGGAATAAAAAGTGTTACACAATATATATTTAAGAAATTAAGTTGCAACATATATACTGGGCACATAACTGCGTACGTAATGCAAACCAACTCTGCATGTTTTCATAAAACTCTCCTGAGAATCGTTACATCTTTATAAAAGAAATCATAACAAGAGATAAAATTGCTATTGGGCATCATTTAATAATGGTTCTAGCTATAAAACTGTTAAATGCAAGTGCATGCACACACACATTTATTTCTTCTTTAAATAAAAAAATAAGTCTTACTGCTTTCAGGCTGCCTTCTCAAACAGACCTGCCTTGTACTGACATTGTAGTTTCAATCAGGGCTTTACAAGCAGATTTTACCCAAAAGGCTACCAACAAACACAAACAGTATCACTGATGTTCTTCAAAAATGAAAGACTCTGAACGGTAATGACCCCAAACCTGGTATACTGGCAACTTTCCAATTAGCATGGTCACATAAAGAGGTCAAACTGGGGAGGGAATCAATCCACTATGTGGACAATGAAAGCCAAACAGTTATCAGTGAGGTTTGGCTTTCATGGCTCACGGCGATTTAGATTTCAAAGCTTATTTTCACAATTGCTGTATGTCTGGCTGTAAGCAAAAAGTGCTCCTTCACATACGGGAACTTGAACAGTTTACCTGCCTGCCAAAAGAGCAAGGCCAGACAGGATGGGAGGGTGTTAACGAGAACAGGAACAGATCCCAAGGCTTCAAAGAGTATTTCAGCTTTCACTGCTTGTCTAGTTTTGTTGTTGTTGCTGTTACTGTTGTTGCTTTCACTTTTTTTCTTTTTTTAAACAAGTATATGCACACACAGGCTCTGTTTATTTGTCTGCTATTAAACTGCCTGTGATTACACTGGGAACCATTAAGTTACAGAAGGAAGAATCCAGCCAAAGCCCACCTGTCAAGAACTAAGCCTGACTTAATTTTTTACTTGCCATGCTCACCATGCTTGTGAGCCTTGGATGAAGTTACTGGCTGGTACTGAGTTTTCAATTATGTTTGGGGGGTTTTGGCCCAGGACAAACGTAAGAGCAAGTTCTTTTAGAAGTGAGGTGTTTAAAGCCTGTCACATTATTACCTGCTGCCTGCGGAATCTCTTCCAATTTGTAACTGACAAACTAAACACTATCTCTTTCTTCTTTCCAGCTGCAGAGTTCATCAATTCCCCAGACTTTTTTTGAAAGAGATTTCATTTTATGTTTTAACTTAGAATTAAGAAAATCTATTCTAAAAGTACAGTAAATCATCTACCCCATGTAGCTACATTACCTGAGGTGTAAGGACAGACTATGGCCCCAAATGTAAGTTTCCCTAGCTGCAGAGTCTATACTATGAACTGTTGAAAACTCCAGACCTGATCAGCAAATAATTTCTGCATGTTCTTATCTTCCTTTACTCTCTAAGGAATTCCTCTTAGATTTGAAGTTGTAGCTGTCCTTCAACATACTGCTGGATCAGGACAAGAGTGTCCAGCACTTTGTAGTGTGGTGGCCCTCAATATTTTGTGACCCATGTCAAACTGTGTATGTGTTTTTAAAGCAATAGGTATACATGTTGTTATTCAGAAATGACAGTACATTCACAGACATGAAGATAAAGTATTCCTGAGTTGTTAAATTCAAATGCCATATACTTCTACTGTAGCGTATGTCAGAGTGAAGAAAAACAAAATACAGCAAGTAAGAGACTAGTTATCTTTTAAACTGCAATATAAAATGTGAAAAAAGGAGATTTTACTTCTTTTCTCCTCTTTACTTAAAAAAGAAACTTCCTGTGCTAACAGCATTTACACCATGTACTCTTTTGTATTCCTTTTGTGTATTTTGTATGTCTGTGCTTTATTCCCAACACATTCAGGTAAATAATATAGAGTTGCCATTTTTTTCCAACCCTGTCACTGCAGCTCCATTTGATGTACATGGATTTGTGAAATCCTTTTTTAGATGTACCATCTGCATGGATCCAACAAAACATTTTTCCAGTCCCTGCAGCTTTCTGTTACAGTTTTTAATCATGTATATAGTTATATGTTATTAAAAAAGTAAAAGGATATTTTCTATGAAGTTTTTTCCATTAAAAAGGTTTAGAGAAAGACTTTAGACTGTGAGACTCCTTTATTGTTGATAGAGCTATAAAAATATTAAAAAAAATATTTTCTTAGCAAAAGATCTGCTCTCACAGTAGCTTTATTTTCATTTGCAAAAGTGAATGAAGTAAAAGGCCAATTACATTTTCTGGAATATTATTGCAGCTGTATGAAAAACACTTGTGAATTGCAGATCTAGGTCATAGTCAAAGTTCATCCTCACCCTTGTGGTCATAAAGTTTAGCTATTGGGGCAGGTCTGAAATCATCAAAAACAGTGGGGCACCCTTGCAAACTGCTGCATCACAGCTTGATTTTTGGATAATGTTTAAAAAAATCAGGATGACTTTTCTTTCTCTAGTAGGTGAGTCACAGATGATTAAATTAACACTCAGATCTTTTATGAAGTGATATTCTACTTGTCTTTAATTTCAAAATGCTAAAATGGGAAAAGGACAGACTGAGTGTTATCTGACTGCCAGTAAAAGTCACATGGTCAGGTACTATAAAACCCTTTCTCAAGAAATCCCTTTATTCCAGGATTACTTTCATTGCCAGGAACTTCATTCCTCTTTTGAAAATGGTGTCTATTTAGGTAAAGTAACCACTCAGTATGGCCAAGCCACTTCATTGTGTGGCAAGCAATGGTCATACCTCACTGTCAATGAATAATACTGTTGGTTTAATCAACACTCTACAGGCAATCACAATAAAGTAACTTGACTAGAATAGATGGGATAAAGAGAATAGAACTTAATAAGAGAAGGGAAATTGCATTCTCAAAAAGGAGTACTGTTCTTGAAAGTCTGGGATATCAGATATATATTAGGCAGAGTATAATTTCTATTTACCTAGTTGCATAGACAACTCTGTCATGGGACTGTGAGGACACAATTAGCACTTTCCATATTCCCCATCTCTCTGACCTGCTTGCAACCTGTCTCACCACTCCAAGGAGTCACACAGGCACAAGCAATGGAGTGCTTTTCTGAAAGCAAAATGAATGAAGATTGTTCTGGAACCCACTGAAAACAAGGAGTGTTGTCATCTACTGAAATAAGCAAAGTTTAGTCCATAGTAAACAAGCACTCTGTGGAGCTACAGCCAGTGAAAGTGAGTGTATCAATAAAAGTGTGTGCAGGTGTAATAAAGGAAGAGTTCAGAAATAATTATGCATTTCTTCTGACAAAACAATGTGAAAAAAGGCAAAAATAATTTCTGCAGCCTTCAAACAAAGCAATGGATATTGATACTACTTGGATAGCATGCACACATTTACTGGTGCTCTGTTACAGAGAATGCTTTCTCTTTCTCCCAGTGAAGGCCAGGATAAAAAAGCTTGCCTTGCATACGCAGTGAAACTGTGTGCCACAGTTCCCTCTTATTTCTCAGCTCTGTCTTGGAAAAAAGAGAACCATAAAAACACTGAATTCAGGGCACCAGTTGAGGTAGAGATGAAGACAAAGACAAGCAATATACTGTACTGTTTACTTATGACTCTGCATGGTCACATTTAGAGCTCTGGAGAGCTACATTTACCACCTTACATTTGCATCCATACGTCTCCATTTACTGCATGCTAAGTCCATCAACACAGGAAGTTATTTTTCTCATAACAACTTCATACCACAATGACTGATATTCACAGTGCTATATCTATCAGGAAGCAGGAAAAGCCTCTGTGGCTATTAGATGCCATCAGCATTCCCAACCCCACTCAAACAGACTTCTCTCAGCACATTAGACTATGGCTACATAAAACACATCTTTCTTCCTTGTCCTCGTTAAGCACATAGTCGATTAATTCTTTCTGTATCTTCACTGTATCTTCTGTGTCCACTGGCAGTGCAAGAGTACCAGGGAACTATATGTGGCTCTGCCAGAAAGCTCAGGGACTTCTGAAGCAAACGGGGTGACTTTAGTATGAAATTGGGCCATTTATAAAGATAGATTAGTCTAATAGAGAGTAGTCATATATTTCTACATGACTAAAGTGTGGCTAGAACATGCTACCGCTAAGGCTTAGGGTCCCACTTTCCTCTTTCACACAGCACAATGTGGAGTGCTGGGATGCTGGTTTCAATAAGCTCTTTCCTAATTTTTCTCAGAGGACCAGAACTGACACGCTGGAATTCAAGGTTAACACAAGTAACAGATGATGCACTGCTGGCTGCAGTGCAAGTTCAGTCATTTCAGTGGTGCAGAGCAGGTTAAGCTGTCTGTAGTCACAGCTGCTACACTGGGCAGTTCTCAGCACCAGGTGCCTGGTTATCTAAGACTTAGGCCTAGAGGCTGCACACACAGACAGGACTGACAATCTGTCCCAAAGACAGTGAGTAGAGGCATAAGGCTGACTTGCCTCTTGGTACAACCAGGGTAAGTCACCACAGCTGTTGCATAATGACCCTAATCCCCTTAGTTTATTGTTAGAGGGGGACAAAAAGCACATCTTTATGCTCCTGGTTCATAAGAATGGCTGATTCTGAAAAAGTTCTGATAGCTGAGTTTACACCCTGAATCCCTCACTAAAAGCCGGTCCATCCTCCTAGTGCAGGTACTCGAGCTCAGTTGCACCATAAAGAATGCAATTATTTTTTCTGATCACAAATTTAAATCCACTCAAGCCAATACTGAAAAGAGGGACTGCACCTGCAGTCCACTGCTTTTCTATGATGAGCACTTGTACTGTTACTTTTCATGGGTTTATAGGATGAGTTTCATCAAATAACAGAGGCTGTCCTGTACTGTGCACAGCACATGCATTTTTAGCTGTGCCTGCAGTGCCAGGAAGCACTTCAGGGCACATTTTTCACCCAGTTTGAGGTGAAATTTATAAACATAAATTATGGAGGGCCTTTGCCATCAGCTGTAATACTCTGAAGTCTTCAATGCCCAGGGAAGCTGGGACATCTGCTGGAACAATTTGACTTAAGGATCAAAACAGTCTGCATTACTGATATGTTCCCCAGTGCATTACTGTAACCATTCTTTGTACTGTCATTTAATCCTAGTATCTAACATCAAATCCTTCAATTACAGGACACTTTCAAGGTGTTAATATCTGCCTGGAGTCTCTTGATGAGACCTGCTAAATAAACCTAGATTGTACAAGCACAACAGACTTGTAAGAAAAGCTCCAGCTGCAGAGGTTGCCAAGGAGGCTGTGCACACAGCAGGCTGGAGTAACCCAAAAGGGTGCTTGTGAAATGTTTGTGCTGCTGGCAGGCAGCACATTGCCAGGACAGATCACACATCATGCATTTGCACATCAAATGGAGCTGCACTGGTCTGAGAGCATGGGAAAGGCCTGTCTTGAACGGCATGTGTCCTACTTCCTAAACATGTATATTTTACACTTTACACTTGGTTATTGGCCAGATTGAAAGTACTGCAAGTTCCCCAAAGCTTGTCATTTTGCCTTTGAAGTAGAACTGTTTGGATAATGTTTCCTTTGGCAATTTATCTATGTAACAAAGCAGGAACTTAGCAGCATTGGCCTCTCAACAATCCACCACTAGCTTTTGTCGAAGTATTCATACGCTTGTGTATGTGCACTCACACAGAATGTGATCATTTTTCACGACCTTGCTTAGCCCCCCTCCTTCTCCCTTATGGTTCCTCATTATGAGGTTGGTGATAATATTAACTCACTTCATTTGGGGGTTTTTCCCTGCTTTATGTACACCTGGCTGAGTTCCCATTTCCTACAGCAGCATAATTAGCAAGATGTTTGTGTGCAGCTCACTCCTGCTGCCAAACAAAAAGAAAACGTGTTTGTACTTCTTGCCCTGGCAAAAGGGCTCCAGATCATGGTCCACTGCTTTTCTCAGTCTCATGGTACCACAAGATAGGACATAGAACAGGATCTCTTCAGAAGTTTCTGCTCTTTCCTGTTTTCTATTGGTCCAAAACCACTCCCACAGTCTTTGGCACTTGCCATCCAATCTCAAAGCACAGTGAATGCCTGACAAGAGAGGCTTTCTTTTACAGCTTTAAATTTTGAACATCACAAACACCTGGGTTTCTGGGAAGAAAGAATGGAAAGATACTCCTCACTCCTGCCAAGAAACTGCAGATTAAGGATGATGGCTAAAGCATTCCCCTTTCATCTAATGGTCCTGCCAGTAGTCAGAACTCCCAGCTTGTTCGTTCACCACGAGTGTGTGGCTCTCACTGAGAGCTGGCTGATGAGATGCCCTAACCCCAGGCTATACAGCTATGGAGACTAAGGAAGCAGACTCTTTTCAAATCAAATATTCAAAGAAGTCCGGCCGGAAAAGTCACCAAATACTCTTTGGCCTTATTCTTCCAGTATCATATGCATACTCTATTTTAAATACAACCTGGCTGTGAAATTAAGGAGAAAAACACATTGTTGCCAAAGAAACGAGCATTCACAGCACTACCAGTCTGTCCCTGAGTAGCCTGGAGCTCCTGAGCAGTACAAGGAAAGCTCCTACACTACACTGTTGCATTGCACCAGGATTGCCTTATCACAGAGGCTGCTATGGCCAATGTAAGCGAGGAAGCTGCTGAGAGCACTATGTCCCTTCTGTCCTGGCAGGAAACTAAACTGGAACAAGACTCTTCTGAGAATCTGTTCCACATTTCTCCAAAGTGCACACTGCACACCTTGAGCCACAGAATGCTATTGCTACAGAGCTTGTGGGCACTGCTAAATTGGCCAGGTCTCTGATCACATCATTATATACAGAACCACCTATTCCCACAACTGAAACTGCAGAAAAACCCAAAGCAATTCCTACTGTGTCTTTGCTGCAGCCCGGCCCCCCAGCAGTCTTCCTCTTGCAGCATTTATCTCCCAAGGACAAATATCTTTATGGGGAAAAATGCCCAGGAAATGCCACAGGTATAACAAACTTATACAGGACCTTCCTTAGGGAATGCAGAACATCTGATCCTCTCCACATTCCCATTAGATTCCTCTTTGTGAACCATTTCAGATCGCTCTAGTGGGAAAATGACAGTAGACTCCAGCTGCCCAATGCCTTTCAAAAAGACAAAGAAAGATGCTCTGATCTCCTGCATTGGTAGTGAATTCATAGTCTCTGAGACAAATGTTTTAATTTCAGATTCCATTATATAGACATAAAAAGTACAATGACAAAATCACTGCAGATACTGCTTCTCAGTGTCCAAAATCACCTTGCAGCTCTTTCCTATGGAAAGCCTGTTTTCTCCCCTGTAGTGAACTGCATGTGTGTTATAGAAGGACTGCTGCAAAGCTTTGCTTAAAGTCAGGGCTGGTGGTTGATTTCTATTTTGAAAACACACAGAATATCCTGAGCCCTTTCTCAGGGTTTTGGCAAAGAGGCTCTTTTTAACTAACTGTGTTCTTAGGTAGAACAGCAACAAATGACTCAATGATTTGTTTTCACAATGTCCTCTCTGGGAAGACTAATTACCAGCTAACCTTCTATAGCATGCAGTTTCAAACATGAAAAGAATGGGGCCCCATTCTTTTTCAGGAAAAATTCATACTACAGGCTGCAGAATCTATCTGAGTGGGGGGATTTTGCTGAAAGTTTCTAAAAGCTTTAGGATTATGGGGTGGCTAAGAGATTTCATTATGCTTCTAGAATTTTTAAAAATTAACTAGGAAAAAAAGCATCCTTTCCTCAGTACTTTGTCTCTTTGGGGTAGTAATACAGTCACCAAACCAAGCCACTGGAAATGTGGTTCTCAGCTGTTTTGCACACAAAGCTCAAGAAAAACAAAAGGTAAATTTCAGGCACTAGTTGTGTAAGTTGTATTCAGCAGCAAGAACCACATTGCACAGAGCATTGTGTTGAGCACTAGCAGATTCTGCCTGACAAAGGAAATCAAACTTATGGGTTTCTTCCAGTTTGTCTTTGTCTTATACAAAGTTCCAGGACAAGCAACTTTTCTTCCTAATTATTCTTTCTTCTTTCTCCCTTCTTAATTTCTATTCCTCTTGGAGTAAATAGTGCCTCTCTAAAGGTTTGGGCTGAGGCAAATAACCGAGTGTTTAACTTTATTGTGCATGTAGTCTCTGCTGGCATCTTCCAGCTTTGCAATTAAACACTGGGCAGGCCAAGCAGTAGCTCCTCATTAGACTGTGTTCCTGGGTGATTCAGACTGCAGAACCAAGGCAGCAAATATAACTGAATTTACTGAACTCAGTCAGCAGCCAGTGTTTGGTAAGTCATTAGTCTCATCTGCACCAGCCTATCTTAACCAGTCCAACACCCCTTTTCCACCAACTATAGGCATCAACCTTTACAGCAAAAAATTTTGCAATCTACTTTTAAGCAGCAGCAAAGATACTGTATGTTCAGAACTCATTGTTCAAACATGTTTTATAACCTTTAAAATAAAAAATATACTTTGTAGGTTTTTATTCACAGTCAAGTCTTCCCTGGCTTTGAATGGTATTAAAGCTCTGGAAGACATGCTTGGTCACTTCAGCTTCAGCCACAAACCATCTCCCATTGGAAGCACAGGCAAATTAGTACCTGAGCAACTGCAGATGCTGCTGAGCAGAGAGAAAAATTGATAAGCCAGGACAAAATTTACAGAAGGGTATGTGGAGTGAGAGGCTTAAGTGGGTTTTCACTTCCTCTTTTCCCCAGTCCTTAGCACACCTCATACAACCTCATGCCTCACTCCTTTACATACACTTGATCACGTTTCCGGCACAGCTTCTCTTCTACAAATGTCCTTTAAGTGCCATTATTTTAGAAATTTAAATGGAAACGTTCTTCTGTGTATAAGAAATCGAGTTACACAAACCTCATACAATATTCAGAATTTCCAGAATCAATATAAAATCCACACCCATGCATTTGCTTCATCTGCTTATTTATGTCAGGGATTTTCAAGAAGTTCAGACCTGAAAAGAAACTTGTTGTCTCGTCATGAGACTGCGTATGAGCACTTTCTATGGAATATATTTACAGCACAAATAGGCTTTGGAAGGTCTACAAACCAAAGTTACAAGAACTGTGGGAGTTCTAGTTACAAGGTAAGCATCCATTTTGAAACTGTTCTAATAAAATCAAGTTATTTCAGCTGCAATGGCCTGCAGGGACAACAATATTTGCTTTCTTTTGCAACATTTTTGTCAATCCTAATACATGGCACAAAAAAAAAAGAAAAGGTGTTAATCACCTGATTATTTGCATGCAGTTGATCAAAACCATGGCTTCACTGTCCTTTACAAACATCATGGACCTGGTCTAGGCCTTGAAGATTTTAAAAGTAAAATGAAAATATAGGAATAAATAATTATTACCATTTTACAGACAAGGAGATGATTGAGAGAAACAGGGAGCAACTCATCCCAAGACTACAGAGGATAATCTACTGCAAAGGCTAGGACTAAGCACAGATCTCCTGGTTCCTAGAACAGTGCCCTGCTTGGTACTGCCTTACACTACTGTAAAAGAAAAATTAATACCTGCAAACGCATACACAAAGATGAAGACTCTTGCAGAAGAATTTTGTTTGTCTAAAGATCTGTAGGAGTAGAATTTAAATACTTTACACTTCTGACAAACTAAGCTAGGGAAAGCCCTTGAAATTCTTTGGAATGAATGATCTTTCAAGGCCTGAGGTAGGGGAAGTCTGATCTTCCCTGTTACACATAGTCACACCAGCCACCCGCTTGTTCATATTTAGACTCAGTGCAGGATCTCTCAGCTAATAAATAATACCATCGGTTTTCACTGGGGCTTGACTGTGGACAAATGAGTTTTTCAGCACTTGGATCAGTTTACTGCAGCTTTGGCATGTTGTTTCCTGCTTCTCCACAGCCAAGAGGTGAGATCCATCTTGGATACACCTGTAAGTTATTGAATTATTTATTTTTCACACACGCACACACATCTCCAGGCTGCAGCTTTTTTATTTGGATGCATACAGTTCAATCTCCTGCATTCCTTTTTACTCCCCATTCCTACAATTGCTCCCCCCAACAAGAGCTGAGCATGCAGAGGACTTAAGCGCTGTTCATCCCTGCTGAGTCCACTGGGAACTGACAGGGTTCAGTGCCTCTAAAAATGCAGATATAGGTTTATACCTAGGATATACAGGTATTCAGGTACCTGTGAGGCATTACCTCAAGGGCTGTGCTTAACAGTGATTCATTGCTGCCTGACTAAAAACTTTTGAAAAGTTGAGTCTAGAGATGGACCCCTACATGAGAGACCTACCTGAGGTCCATCCAGCACAGGCAGTGACACACAGGCGAGAGCTCTGGGCTCCAGACTTGGCTGACCCTGTTGACTGGATCCCTCAAGACAGCAGTGGGAGGTCACACCCACAGAGCAGGTGTCAGCACCTCCACATATCAGCTTAGAGTGACATTCATCTTGCCTGGGTTCGTAATTCAGGAATCGTATTTTAATCTTACCCCAATTAATTCAAATTATATTCAATGCTGCCTGTTTTAAACTCAGAGCTATTAATGACTGATGGCGAAGTTATGTAACTATGTATGCAATGTGTTGGGTCACTCTCAGGGAATCCTGATTAGAGCCTCTTACTAACTCTGCTGTTAAATCCTGAGGACTGAAAACACCAGGGTGCCAATAAACAACTACACTGTAACACAGGCACAAGAATGCCTTGAGAATGTAAAAACTAAAAAAATTAAAAAAAAAAAAAGAAGCATGCTTTTAAGTAAAAGAAAGCTGTAATTTTAGAAAAATGTATATAGAGAAAAAACACTTAAGCAAAAACTCACAGAAGTTCACTTTGAGTTCTTGATAATCACCATCCTAAATGCTAATGATTTTGTAAATTGAACAGAAAATTAATATTGATACACTTTTTCCTAAATCCCTTGCCACTTAATTATTTCAGTTCCTTATGCATCTAAGCACTTACATAGTGCTATTTATGCAGGCCTGTATGTTATTTTTCCCTACTCTTTTATTACCTACCAGTCTCAGTACTCTTTTTTGCTGTCTAACACTGAACAAACAGCATACAGGCACATTGGCTCCTTGCTCTAAGCCCCTGGTATTTTCTTTTTAGATTATAATTACAGTGTAATACCCTCCTAGAAGGTACCAGGTGCTACAGACAATTCATCTGCCTTCACAACTACAATAATATGCTCGAGCCAGTGCAAACAAGTGATGCAATGCAAGCTGTGTTCTTCCCAAGGGTGGAGAGCATCCCCAGCCAGACTCTCAACTTGTTTCTTCCCAAGGAGAATAACTTACAAGGTCACTTTTGAACCCTTACTTCCCATGGGGTGGCCAAAGTCCACCCAGCAGAGCTAAGGGAAAAGAAAATTAACCTCTGAACTATCTTTGCTCATATACAGAGTACATGAACTAGCAAACAACAACACATAGCACTAATTAATTGCAGCTTCACTTGCAAGGATTGAAAGATTCACCCAAATAACCCTAAAGGGTACATGACAGTACCGAATTTGGAAGCTTAAATTAGACGGAAACATCCAAGTCAAGTATAAATTCCTGACTTTGAATTCCAAAATTCCAAATGCACAAGCTTCTTATTCTCAGCGTTTCTTTAGGAGTTGCTAGTGATTTCCACATAAATCTATCTTTCAGGAACGTTTTAAATAAAATAAAAACACGACCATGTAAACATGATACAGATACAGATAGTAACTCCATACTGTTTGCTGTTTAAAATGTTGTGGAAACAGAGAATACTAAAATATATTAATTAGTGTAACAAAGGATTTGATGGGATTAGTACTATAACAATTCTTTAGTAATTAATCAGGTTTCTTTATATGATCATCATTGTTTGATCACCTAATATCTACATCTGTTATTCTGATGAATATAAACAGCATTTTTATTACGATTCTCTTCTTTAGTAAGTCAAAATATGTATCTCTGAATTGGCCCCTTATGGGGTTTGGACTTTTAGCAGTTTTTCAAATATATAACTAGATATGATCAGAAAAGCATATAAAAGACACAAAAGTTAGTTGCACTTAGAAATAGTTTGAACCTTTGCAAAATGTTGAACATTTCTGAACCCTCATCAAGGCTCAATATCCAAGTACACCTGTTTTCCTCCTCATTCCCCTGCTTCATTCCCATTCAGAATGTGTTTCATAGTTCAGTGCACTGGATAACTTTTTCTTGTCAGCTGACTCTGGCTAGAAATCTCTTCTTGTGGCAGCCCATCCCACTTTCCAAACCAAAGAATTGTAACAAGCAACCAGACTTCTTAAAGGCCAGATTAATTTTCAGACATTAATTGTCCATAACATAGAACAAAACACTTCAATATCAGCAATTCAATCAATATTCTTACCTAACAATCTAAAGAACCTCAAAAGCCCTAAATGTGTACATATAAATGTAAGAAAAAACCAGAATACATCATTGCACAAGGAAATAGACATGAGAACACACAACAGATGCCAGTTATTCTGTACTACCGGAAGGTTCTCAGACTGTACATGGGCTGGAATAGTCTGCAGGGAAACTTTCATACCACCTACAAAACACTGCTGCTGAGAGATTTTCTAGCATTTTTCAACTAGATAAACAGCTTCTGGAGTGTTATAAAGGCCATTCTTGAGACAACTTGGACTGGATTGGCCTGAAATTGTGTGTCTACTATACACAATAAATAAAAAACAAGCTTTCTTGCACAGTGTAATATGACCTACTTAAAATTTAGTCTTCGTGTCCATAGCATTCCATAGCATCTAATGGAATTATGAACCAAAAGCCTGACCCTCCAGTAGGTAACATCTGTTGTTCCAGTGATTTGTTCCACAACAAACAAGGGCATAACACTAAAGACAACATGTGACATTGGTAAAGAAAAACAAAACAAAGCAAAACAAACATAGGAGGGAGAAAATACATGAAAAGACATCATTTTTCTGAGCAGGACAGAACAAATGTTTGACTGAAAAGCTTCAGGTCTGGCTGGGAGAAGGCCAAGACTAATTTAACCTTTGGTCAAATGGTTGGGAGTTAGCTAGTTTCCTTTTTCCTCTTACATCACTCCCAGAGATTTCGACAAAAATAATATAGCCCCGATTACATGACATTAGAGGCTCTCATAATGCACTGGGGAGGATAGTGTTGAAACCCCTTGGAGACAAATTAATCCCAGCAAAGCAACAGCTGTAAGATTGCTATAAACAGGGAAAACAACTACAATGTTTGCATTATGGACTTATATGATTTTAATATAACTTATTAAGGGGATTAGATTATTCAATTTTTTAATAGGTCTGACAGCTTTGTATCATCATGAAAATATCAGTTGTCAGGTTGCACATAGTTGCTATTAAGGCATTTAACCACTCAGTACATTCTTCTAAAAGCTAAAGCAGATCCAGGTATAAGATGATTTACGTTGCTTTCAGAAAACATATGCAGTCAGAGAATACATGTTCTACAGGGTTTTTTTGAATATGCTGGAATGGATCATCAGTGCTCTCACTCTCTGCCTCCTGGAGCCCCTGTGAGTGTTCAGGTGTCAGGCACCTGCTCAGCCCCACGGTGGTGCAGCAGGGACTGCACCAGGAGCCCCCTGGGCCCAACACCAAAAGCTGCTGCAGTGGTGGCACTTCAATATCAAGAATTCCCCAGTGGAAGCAAACACAACCCTCCTGTCCTGATCTCTAGTTACTCTACACACACATACTTTTTCTAATACTCTTTAACATGGTATCAAACATTTGCTGTTCTCCTCTGCTATAAAACCATTCTGGTTGTAGCCCACATGCTTTTTTTGGAAGAAGACAAACTGACCTAAAAGCAGATCCAGTTTAAGCCTCCTTTCTGTGGCCACACCCAACACACACACCCCTCTCCCAGGTTTTGGGGTCCCTGCCCATGTGCTGCCACATACCCAAAGCTCAGTGCCCTGCACCCAGCCTGGCAGAACCCCTCCTCTGTCAGGGCAGAGCCACGTCCCCAGGCCATACGTGCTCCAGGACAACCAACAGGCCTGAGAGAGCTACCAAGTGGTGTTTCAGTTGGGCCAGACTGCAAAGGGTGGGCTGACCCCTGGCTGTGCTCCTCACCCACTCACACCTCCTGCTCCCACATCTCTGTGTCAGACCCCACACACCACGGCAATGGCCCCAAACTTGAAAAATGCTCCAGCACAAGAAGAACACAGGGTGGGGGAAAGGAGGTTCACCTGGGCCAGGTCTGGATGCAGACAGTGCATGAAGAGAAGTGCTGTGGAACCAACCTGGGTGGGAGATGTCCCTGGCTCCAACACTGGGACACTGCCTGGCACTGTCCCTTGGAACCTTGGCACCTTGGCCACAGGGCCACACCATGGTCAGGCACTGCGGGCTCACCAATCACGCCTTTGTCACCAGTCACACCACAAACCCTTACCCGTCCTGGCATCCCCACCATGGCAGTGTAAATCCCAGGGGTAGCCCTGCCCTCCTTCTCCCAGCAACCTGGCCCAAGGCACCTGCTGCACAGCAGCTCTCACCCAAGCAGCTGAACAGTGTCCCTGTGGGAAAGACTTCAATGAAATACATTGCTTTCTTGAGATAAAGCAGCCAAAACTACCTCCCTCAGTTTATAGCAGCCGGTGGAAAGCTGTGCAGTAAGTGAGAAGTGCAGAGACCTCTGCATGTGTTATGAGGAGAGAGGAAGACAATTTTTTCCAAACTGAGAAAATATGCTCATATGGAGCGGTATTTTTAGGTGTTTTGTGTTGCTACTTTGAGAACAGGAGCTGGTTGGGTTTTATCTTCCCTTACTTAGTTTGGATTCTATTTCTGCCTTCCAGTTTGGAGGAGTAGAGAGAGTTGGTCATGGTAACTGTGAAATATGACGCTACATTCATTTTTAAGAACTGTTTCTATATATGGTAAGGTTAATTTCATCCAACTAAATTGTGATTGCAGTTCGTTAGCGCTTGGTTTAACACAGTGCAGCTAATAATGTCATGACCATAACGACCAGTATATAATATCACAAATATTGCAGTGAAACAGTGCATATTGGATCTTGAAAATCTCATGAAAGAAATAAAGCAATTTCATGAAAATTTGCATCGCTTTAGAATAAACACATCTTTCATTTAAAATTATTCAAGTGAGACAATATATGATTAGACATATCATTATGTTCCTATACATGTTTACCCATTTTATATGTATTCTTCATGAAAACATGGATTTTGTGACAGATTTTAGGAATACACCACAGGAGCTATACCTTGATAAATGCTGTATCATTGTAATCCATCGTGGTTTAAAAATGCAACAACTCACAGGGGTTTAAAAAACATACTGTCTTCTTACAGAAATTCTAACATAACATAATAAAATGTGTAAACTTGAAAACAAGTAATTAACAAAACGAGTGAAAGTTTGCACACTATGTTGAAAGCTCAACACTACCCTCAAACTTCAAAGCTGTGAACGCTATGAATGTGCAGGCTGCACTTCAGGCTTGGCCTGGGCTGCTGAGATGTGCCAGAGACCAGAGGTTTCCCTGATAGCTTGGGCAGGTTCCTAAATCCAGCATCTGACAGAGGATGTTATTTGTTGCTGTATAACCCCCACTCACACTGTTCACAAAGTCACAACACTGGTCTGCTGTGAAATCAGAAAGATGAAGGGGGCTTCCCAGCCACATCCACTGCCAGGTATGTAGTGAATGTGTAGGTGTCTGCTGTGCTTGCTGGGAGTGGGGCTCTACCAGCCAGGTGCTGTCCTGGGACCACTACTGTGGCCTGGCTGGCAGGGCCTTCTGATATTTGTGAGGACAGGGAAGTGCCTATTGGGGTGACATGTTGTTTATAGGAGGTCAGATAAGCTATTACCTGTGTTCTTGTGGAGAGCATAGCTGTCACTTCTTAAGAGATGCAAAGTATATCTAAAAGACAAGGGTATGCACTGCTATGCAAGGTATGCTTTGATGTTATTCCTCTGAAAGATCTTTCAAGATCTACTGAATAGGAAAGGCATCTCTACATATGGTAGAAGAAACAATAAGATCTGTCAAGTAACAAGGCCATAATAGAGCACTTTCCTTAAAATGTAGTTGTTCTGCAAGTATGCAAAAAATATATGTCTGCTGGTAAATAGAAAAGGTCTTGCAAGGATCACTCCAAACCTAGAAACTAAGAATTCTCTTACTTCATGGATGCCATTTTAATTCTATATACTTTCATGTATTTTCTACAGAAAGTTGACATTCTAAAGTGTATGGCCTGGTCCAGAAAAAAAAGGAGGGGAGGGGGGCAACAAATATAAATGTGAGCAATGTATGCCTTGCAGAATCATGTCTTACATTATGAGAGCTGTAATCTCAAGCAGGGACTAAGTGCACTAAGTAAAGTGTGTGTTGCCCACAGTGCAATGATTACAGCTTTTTTGGCCTGCAACTGACTCTACCACCACGTCACTGTGAAAGGCCTGATCTTGACTGTGCACCAGCATCGAAACAAGTAAGTACCATTTGATCAGCTTTCCTCTGGCATGGCAAGTGAAGAGACTGGCCTTTCTGGGTAAGGGAATAAGGCAAAGGAACACAGGAAGGTAGCAAGGAGACTGCTAAAATAACCTGCAGCGTAACAGACAGTCGACACGAACGTCAGCCCACACTAACCACACTCTGAAAATTCACTGTTTTCAAGCAGGACACTAGAATATGCACACTGCTCCACCCATTAGCATGCAAAAGTAATTACTTGAAGAAAAACAGGGATCATAACCCATGGCACTTATGGCCAAAAAAAGTCAGCACATGGATGAGTATGATGTAAGAAGGCTAGTGTGTGGCTGAGACTTACAAAGGCTGAAAAGAGGTATCCATGGAAAGTAGCAGCTTCAGCTTCTGCCAAGTTCAACCCCACGCAGAGCCCCCATACCACCCATCAGCTGGTCCATCTGGAAGTCAACAGGAAATGGAAAGTCCTGCCTTGCCAGAAGAAAGGTGTTACCATTAGCTATGATCTACTCGCATACTTCACCTCTAATTTCAGAAGGAAATACTCAGTTCAAACACCAAAATAACATACTGCCCACTCAAAATGTTGCCGACCCCAGTAGTATAACACATTGCTAAGCCAGTTCCACAACCTAATGGAGTAATTTTAGTGAAGTTGCTTGTTGAAATTATTGGGACCATACATTTCTAGTAATTGCATGAAGAAAATCTTAATGCTTTTTAGAGGACAGTCTGGTAAGGAGAAGCTAATCTACATAGTTGATTTAGAGGAGCAACGAGATTAGAGTTTGTGGTACTGTTATATTTCAAATTTATTAATGATTACAATATGAGAAAAAAATCCCTTCCTAAGACTGACTAGTCAAGATCTGTCAGGTGAAGGAAAGAGGAGATAGCTGAAGTTACTCTCCTGAGTCTCTGCATTAAAAATGCTTTGTATGATCCAGCTTTTAACAGATCACTCTAAAAGAAATTAAAAATAACAGTTTTAAAAATCAGTATGAAGCCTCACTGCATATAAATGCAGACATATGCATATATGCATATTACTGAAAGATATTTTTACTTAACCTCTGAATATGAGAGCCATGCTGGTAGGCAGACTTCTCAAATGTCTTCCGTTTCATGGTATACTTTTATGGTGGGAAGTTATTGACATCAGAAAGGAAGAATAATGAAACTGAGGTCACAGAGCTATTTACACTGGCGGGTGGATCCCACAGCATTCCTGTATGATTTGATTGTTTTGATGACCCTCTTTTTGGGATTCTGTCACACATTACATCTGATATTTGGATCTTTGTAAGTTGAAAGGGACACTGAGAGGTCTGTTTAGTTTCTGTTACCAGTGAGTTAACACAAGGTTAAAAAGTCTATCCCTGTTCAAGCCAATGACACAAATCCTAATGACTTCAGGAAGTTTCAAAATTCCCTGTCCCAAACTACTAACAAGCCAAACAGAAGGAGCCATATAGATACCAAGCTGAGCAAGGGACAACTAAAGAAGACCCAGGGAACACCCAGAGCAATCTGATTAGATTATTCACGGGAGGTGAAGGAAAAAGAATAGTTGGTAGTATGCAAGTTCCTTTAAAAGGCAACCTTTATTTTAAATTTTACTGTTGAAAGGGACACATGGGGATTATTGCCTTAAAGGCTTTTGTTTAGAGTTGGGAATTGACAAACCACTGCTACATAAACCAGTAAAAGAAATTAAGCACAAAAACCATGGTTAGATCATAACCAGAAATCTCATAAATGCCCCAGAGCTGAGATGAGCCTTCCTTCTCTTTTCAGACATTACTGTAAAGCTGTTAACCTTCACAGATACTGTACCGCTGTCTGCCCGGCAGGAATTAAACACCCAGGCCACAGTGATTGGAAAAAACAGACTAGTGACACATTAGCAACAAGGATGCATATGTATGGCTGTGAATAACACAGCTCTGATCCTAGTGCAGAAGCCTAGGGCTTCATTACATTTAATTGCTTCCGGCTTTAAATCAAGGCCTGCTTCAAAATGAGGGTGGCTGCTATTAAACTAAATTACTTTCCCCTCAAGCTCGTATGGAAAAGTACAGTACCAAAGGAAGACAGCTTCTATTAAAAAGCAGTATAGTAAAGGTGCTGCCAGTCTAGAGAGGTTTTGTAACTGGGAGCAGCTCATAAATGAAGTTTTATGTGGTATCTGTCTTTAATATTTTATGAGCGAGAAATCTTTGTATTTGGCTCAGTTCTTTTGTGCCTGTTTCTTTTTGCAGCTCCATGTGCCAATCTGAACTGCTACATAACGACTTTTCCTAACGCAGAAGTCACACATCAGCACACTGACTCTTTTTTCTGTGGGTTCCCCCTCCAGGGTGGGCACAGGGAGTGACAATACGATGCTCAGCAACACACGACTTTCCAGAGACAGAGTGCTCTGAGATGCAGGCAGGTTTGGATGACCGTGTGTTTGAGCATGTATTTCAAACATAAACACATTAAGTGATAGAAGAAACCTTCTCCCACAAAGGTCACAACACTTATATCCTGGACCTACCCAGATGACAGGCCCAATTAGTATTGATTAAAAAAGAAGTATGAAGCAAAGCACCAGCAACGGCCCTTGATAAAATAATCTGCTATGGGACATTCCAGATTCTAGAGGACAAGCTGAAATGAAAATGAGAAATGGGTTACTCAAATCAAACCAAATATGAACTTAACAAGAATTTATCCAAATCTTCTGACAGATTTTTTTAATCCCTGTTGTGTTTCTGGCTCTCACTCATACTCAGCATCTGCTCTCTATCCTTGATCACTATCCGAATATTTGTTCCATACACTTAATTTCATTCTCTTTCATTTTACAGCATGCCTGGTTCATTTGTTCATTCTTTGATTTGCCCTCACATTTTCTCAGCTTTTCATCTCTTTCTGCTTTTTTTTCCCTGTCTCCTGGCTTTATTGTCTCTTTCTCTCTTTTTTTGCCTTAGCCTATACAGCCCTAAATTTCCCTTCCCTATTTCCCTGTTGCCTTCCTGTCACCATTTGTTTTCTATCACCCTGCTTTTCTGCGGGTTGATGTTGGAAATATTTCAGGAATTTCTAATTCTCAGTGCCATGAGAACCGTTATCTTTGCATTTTCACTGGTGAAAGTGCTCTCAGCACAGTGAGGATGATGAGGATGATGACGGAGCAGGCCTGGGATAGAGAGGCTTCAGATGGACTCTTCCCTGAGCCCACTTTGCCTCCAGAGTGGTATGCTCCAGTGTGGAATGTGCGAGAGGAAGCTGGGTCCATGGGGAGTGTGCGGGCTGGGGGCAGGGAATGTGTATTGAGAAACCTCAAATTCCACACAAGAGAAATGAGTACAGGAGAAACTGAAATACAAGAAAGAAGCAGGATGAGGGACCAGCTGGAGAAGGGTGGGGGCAAGAGCAGGAAAAAAAATACACCCACCACCACCACACCCTAGCCTTCAAGATTTTCTTCCATGCAGGTGCAGATGAGCAGCAGTACCAGTCCTTGCTAATATTCACTTGCTCTGAGTAGTAATACTAAGAAAGCCTCAGACCTCAATCTACCCATTATTTCTTTCCCTGAATAGGGTTAGAGGTCACCTTTAAAATAACAACTGCAAACGAAAGGCGATTACATGGAATAAAAAATGATCAGTGACTGAAAAAGCCAGCAATGCATGGACTGCTGGTGACTTGTCATTGTAGTACGACAATATGCCAACCCAGAGTCATCACAGAGAGAAAAATAAAGAAATGAATAAGTGAGTGTATTCTAATACCTAGAGATGTCTCAGGAAAAGACCATCTAAGGTTAACCAACCTGCTTTGTTATTGTTTCTGCTGCGCCTGCTATTGTTATTTGTATTCTGGTATCACCAAGAGGCCTCAACCAAGATCAAGGCCATTGTGTTAGGCACAAGATAAATATGCACAGGAAGAGAAAGTTCCTGTTTTAAAAACTTGAAGCTTAATGGATGAGATGAGCAAGAAGTTGAGGAAAAACTGAGATAATGAGAAGTGAAATGACTCAAACTGAGTCACAGCAGGTCAGTCTGAGAGCTATCCTATTTTTTGCAGTTGCAAGGGGCTGAATAGGAAGAAACTGGGAATATTGTGTATACTATTATGTTTATTGTTTACAAATGTAAGAATTCCACAGGCTTTTCAATCCATAGTAATGGAAGCCTTCTCTGTACATGCAGATAAAAGTTTGTGTTTGCTGTTTTCTAGGTTGGTCCTTCACATACCCACCATACTGTCTGACCATGTTACAGATAAACAGATCGTGTCTAGATGGCAATGAGATCAGGATATGTTCAGCTAATACAGAACATCTTTGTCTTCTCTAGTTCTCTTCCTTCTTCCATTCAATTTCAGTACTGGCTTTAATTTAGCTCCCACAGCCTTGAGAGCTGCCAGAACTGTCACACTGTTACAGAAAAGGTGACCTCAATCAATAGGTAGGACTTAAGACCTCCTTGGATTCTGAGGTCATCTCTGTTTCAAGTTCACATTCTCGAAATACTACTGCAAAGAGTTTGCTAAAATGATACTGTCTGCATTTCAGCTGCAGCTGAAATTCAGGTAGCAAAGCTAGTAGCTGGTAAAGGGAAGCCACATCTCCACAATGAATTTGTGCCAAACAGCAGCAGTACAACATAATGCTCAAAGCCAGGGTTTCAAAATCCTCAGAAACATTTTGCTGAAGTGCTATAACCTGCTAATGTAAGATAGTGCAGAGGTGTCCTTAACTGCTGATTGCATACATATCGGGACGGGGCCCTTGGAAGAAGCACTGCTTATCACTCACCACCATCTGTGTTTTTCAGAACTTCAGACCTTAAAAATACAGTAGAATAAACTCAGTGCTAGTCCTGTAATAGCAACTACTCCCAAGACTTCAGGATGGATGCACAGTGGCTGGTAACACTGCAAGACACTCATAAGATAATTAACCATAATGTTTGTTAACATATGGGTTAACAGGACACAGCAGTTTGAGAGATGTTTGAGAGATGGCTGTACACTAAATTTGTAAGTATTGAAAAGACTTTCAGCATCAAACAACTTTCAGTATGGTCACTGATATCAAACAACATTTTTCCTCTAAATAATATAGTAAGCAAGCTAATATCTGTAATGATTACCTTTTCCTACTAAAAAGGCTTTTCCTTCTCAAGATCACAGACAAGTACCCCTGAGTTGACCATCTGTCAGTGCCACTCACAGTGTCTTCCAAGCACCATGCAAACTCCATGGAGAAAACCTGCAGCTATGGCAGAGAACCCACTAGTCTTTGTCCTCATAATTTCTCCTGAAATCCTATTAACTGGTTAGCAATGACTGAGTTAGTGCAGCATTGATTTGACTCCTGTCTTCAAAGCATAAAACAAAGCAGCATGTTTATCAAAAGCCATTAAATAGTTCTAAGATGACAAAATAGAAATAAAACAAGAAGTTACAAAACCCTGACATGGGGAATAAGCAGAGTTTTCTGAAATCCTGACAGAAACAAGCAAGGAGAGGTAATTCCATCAAGTGGGCCTCTCAGAATGGCACATTTCTGAGTACCTATTTCAAAACTATTTGGGTCCTGCCTAAAAAGATCAAACCGCAAGAATACTCAGCAGCAATCAGCTGAGAAAACAATTAGGACAACACGGAGTAGGTTAAACACTGTGGTGTATTTAAAGCACTTAGAGGTGGTCCTTTTTTCTCAGTAGTCCTCAGGCATGTCACCATAAAATCCCTTAAATAGAACAATCAAATTCAAGGTACTCAATAAGCAGGTTCTGTTCCAAATAGTTTCACTTCATTTGTAATCATTAAGCACTGGTGGCCTCAGGATGCAAATGATAAAGAGGGAAAGTCAGGAAAGGACTCAGATATGAATCAAAACATGCCTGACAATAAAAATACTTTATCATTACTTTCTAAGCTTTTGTAAAATGTTGAAAATACCAGAATGGAACTGCTACCTCAGTTGGTGTTCAAAATATGGCATAGTTAAGCACATGTGGACACACCAGACAAGTGAAAACTTACAGAAAACTCTCTGTGGTTTATTGTGGATCATAAACTGAACAGGAATCAGTCACATCATGCTGTTGCAGAAAAATGTAAACACAAAAGGGCAGAAACAGAAGCACAAGCAAGAAAACATGTTGACAGAGTACAGTTATAGGCTGGAGATAGTGAAGATAAAATAAAGAGGTTGATCAGGGATTCCGAAATGAACTCAATGAACTAGAGGGATGCAGCCTCATGAAAACATTCTAAGGGGGGTAGGCAGGTTAGGAACAGTAACAACCTCTGAACATGTAAAAGGCTATACAAAAAGGACTGGAAGAGTCTGACCTCCATAAATTTAGACTGTGGCAATGAAAGTTCAGATCAGGAAAAACACTTTAATGTTAAAATACTATACTGGACTAGACCACCAGGCAAACTGTGGTGTCTTCATTACTGAACACCTTTAAGGACAGTTAAACACTACCTGGGAATGACTGAGGTAGACTGCATCACTGCTTTGGGCAAGGAGACAGAGTGGATATCTGTTCAGCATAATGATTTGTCACATTTTTCACTGCAATTGGTCAGTCCCCTGGTATAGAACTTGCTTCTTGGGACAGAAAAACAACACTGGACTGCTGGTAATACTCATATTCAAATGTTCCAATTCCCAGACATTCAAATCAGAGAATGGGTTTGGAAGAGCAAAAAAAGGAAGCTATTGACATGTCTTGAATGGTAATCTGGAGTTTAAAAAAAGAAAATCAACAGTGAAGGACAGAATAAATTTGGGAGTGTCCCTAAATCACTTCCCTTATTGAGAAATCACAGTCATAATTTTCTGTGCAACTGACAGTTTTCAAATTTTGAGGCCACCTTCATATTACCTCAGGTAGTATCTCTTTTCATGTAGTTTGATGCAAAATTACTCTTGATTTTTCCTGTGGAGAAGAGAAGGTAAGGGCCCTCCTCACAAGGGTTATGGGCAAAAACAAGAAAAAGAGGTTAACAGGATTTTCAAACTAATGCTCTTGATTACCTCTCATATTAGGTTCAAAACATTATCTTCCTTGTTCAACATGTCAATCTGTTTGACTTTTGAAACAAAAATATAGTCAGACCTGTGCATATTGCATTTCAGAAAAGTCATTTTTTTGAAACATCTGTTTGGAAGTGTTAAGGTTGTGCTGAAAAACCTCACACAGATGTGGGCAGTGTGCCATATTCTGAGCAACAATAGAATCTCCAAACATCCTCCCAGGACATGCTTAAATAAAATTCCCAAAGAAGAATGAAATCAGAACCAAAATTTTCTTTTGGTAAGATGCACACGGTGCCATATCTGTCCAGTTGCATGGAAGACCAAGTCAGCTGACACTTTGTGACAGACTCATGTCTTGCACTATTGCGTTTAGTTCCATTTACATGGTCCCACAGTATGTTTTCCACTACCCCATGACTACTGATCCCTAGGACATCAGTCAAAGGAGAAGAAAATGGGGAAAAAAATACCACAGAACTCAGAGCAGTATGTTTTTTCTTATTTCTTCCCTTTTTGCCATTACTGTACCCTGTATGTGCTGAATATTTGCCAGGATTCTCCACCCAAAATTATTGCTCTCAATTCTCTCATGTTTTTCAACACTTCTCTCGGGATTGTCATCCCATTGTTTCTATAAAATTTCATTTTCTTTCCTCTTTTTCTCTCTAGCTTTCTTTACTTTCCCCCTCTATTTTCCACAGTCCCTCTCATCCCTGCAGGAAAGGAAGAAAAAAAAAAAGGAATGAAATGAACTGCATTTTAACAATCAGAATAACAGTGAAACAATGCTCTTGAGATCCCATCTGTTGCCAACACATCTCCCAAGACAGCAAATGATGGGCATTCCTTGCTAAATAAAGAGAATTTCCCACACCCATTAAAAGATCTACACAGCAAAGACTGTTGCTTAAGTATTTACTTTTTATGGCATACAAGAAAACTACCTGGAATTGTAAATACCAATGACATATTGTTCACATCTCTACCAAACATGTGGTCAGTGGCCATATGGATAACTTCTGGGTGTGAAATGTCCTTTCTCTTTTTTTTACAGTGCTGCAATATCCTTGTGCCAGAAGCTTTTCTAAAAGTTTAATTGCATAATTCTACCTCGAGTGCATGAAAGTAAATTCTATTTACAAACAAAACGCTCATCCCTTCCCACCTCAAAAATCTACCACAGCAAACTGACTCAGTTCCTACATCCT